>JAWNMF010000566.1:0-91565 GCA_035044305.1 Drosophila nigritarsus
TTGCTGATTTGGGACGTGAGACGTAACGAAGTTGTTTATTTCCTGCCGGGACATTCCGACACAATCACGGGGCTTCGCTGAACGCCGAAGGTACACATATCCTTTCGAATTCAATGGATTGCACAGGTTCGTTAAATTGCTTTTTTTAGATACTTTTTTCAATTAACAAACTTTTTTTTAAAAATTGTAATTAAAAGAAACAAATTTAAAAAGAAAACTAAAAATTTAGCCCGGATATGGGACGTTCGGCCATTCGCCTCCGCTCAAAGGTGCACAAAAGTGTTTGCTGGACATCAACACAACTTTGAAAAGGTTTTTCTTCTTTTTTTTTTGGGCGCAGCGCTCACGAGCATTATGGTCTTTATATATATATATATATATATATTGTCTGTTTCTTAAAAACGTTTCAATAAGTTTTCTAGTTCATGTTGCCTCTGTAATGTGAGACTTGGACTAACAAAAATTGCGACGCCAGCTGGTCTTTTAACCAAATACTATTTTTATTGTAGAATTTGCTTAAATGCGCGTGGACACCCGATGGAAAGTATGTTACGTGTGGATCGAGCGATCGCTTCAACTATGTTTGGAGCGTGGAATCGACACAAATTGTCTACGAACTCCCGGGTCATCAAGGTTCGGTGGAAGCACGTTGATTTCCATCCCAAAGAGCCCATTTGTGAGTTGTTTAGTGCAGAAAATATATTGAATTTTTTCTTAATTTTTTTTAGTGTTATCCGCCGGAAGAGACAAAAGAATTTACCTCGGAGAGCTTGCATGTTAATTTTTGTTTAAGAACTTTTTGTTTGTCTGTTTTCAATTCCAACAAAAATTATAAAACATAAAAGTTTTGAATATTAATTAAAAATTGCAAATTAAACTTTCACAAAACAAATGTAGGAAATGAGATCTTACCAATTGAACAAATTCTATTCAGATTAAAGCCGTTGAAAGTAGGTAACCGAGAGTAATATTTTAAACACAAAATTCAAAATCGTTGAAAAAATCTTTTCAAAAATTGTACGCAAAAAGTGAATGCGATGTGCTGCAAAAAAATGACAACGCTTTAGCATTGAAAACAGTAATAATATCCGCTGAAAATCTTTATTATGTTGATTAGCCGTGCTAACAGCTTTGTAATCTTGATGCGTTTTGCCCTTTTCTACTAAGCAAGTTAATAATCTAAAAAGTTAATGTGTTTTCAATCATTGTTCACATGAAAAAGAACGAGTGCAAAATATTTTTTGGTTAGTTATGGTCTAAAAATTACAATTATTACTAAAAATAAAGAAAATGTTAAACACAAGTTTGAAATTAAGATAAATGCTAAGACTACTGTAAGCAAAATATTTTTTGCTACTAAAACTTTAAGTGGAAATCAGAGATATGAGTGCGTCGAGCTCTAGTCAAAAAATATTATTCCTGACTCTAGTCCAATTGAAAATAAATATAAGTCTTACAATTTCAATTGTTGAACACAATTTGTGACGAATAGAAATCATAATTTCGTCTAAATATACAAGACAAAGTTCGTATAAAAGCGCTTATCTCATCCGACGTCCAAGCATCATAATCCAAGAACAGAATTATTGAACAAAAAGTTTCGACCTAAAACCCAAGTCTTATTGGTCATACAGAATTAAATATAGTAAAACAAAACGATTTAGCAAGCTCACTGTGCGCTGAATATGATAAAATTAAGCTTACTTTTTCGACTCAGTTTTGATAAATATATTTAAAAAAAATTTATTATTTTTTAAAAAGTTTGTTAGCACCTGAAAACAAAAATGTCCAAAAATTCGTTTCACCAATTCTACAAAATCGCATGTATCATTCTCCTTTAAAAGTTCAAGCAAAAGAAAATTACGTTTTGAATGCAGAAATCTCAGTGCGATGTTTGTGCTAATTCAAGGAAAACTAGGCGCTGCATTTTCTTTGCTTGCGTCGCTTCGCTTTGGTGAATTATACTTGTGAGCGGTTAAATATTTCTTCGACACTTTGCAAAGGCGCGTTTTCATGCAGTTCACAAAATGATCTCAGAAAATGCATAACTCGTAGCTGGTGCTGTCCTTTCACTCGATTCCGACGTCATCAACTGGGAGGACAGAGTGAAAAATAGCAATAATTCGCTCAAAACAGCAATCGAAGCGTTTTTCATTCGGAATGATTTTTGGGTGAACAATCCTAACAGTTTGACCGCAATTCCAGTGTGGGGCTGAGCATGAAGTAGACATTTTGAAATTGGATAAGTCGAACACTTCCCATCGTCGACAACACTTTGTCATTATTAAATGACATAAACTGAAAAAAAAGATTTCAAACTAACAAAATTTCAGCCAAACGATCGTGTTAACCCTTTTAGGGAGTGCTAATTATTAGCACTCCTAAAAGGGTTAACACACTCGATATCTGGCGCAAACTCAAGTCAGTTAAGCTAATTAATTTGTCTATTTCATGATTTTGATGAGTCAATATTCATATAAAGTATTAATTTTATGATAGGTGTGTTGATATAAACGATGTGATTATAGCTGTGTAATTAAAAATGCATTTAACAAAAACATAATCAATTTTCAACAATTAAACCCAAATCCAGTAGGAAATTTGTCCCATGAAAAAGGTGAATGCCCCCCCCCGTATGCACTTAAACAATAAGCATTTCAATTATAAAATAAAAAAAATTAAAAAAGAGTTATACCTTTTTCGGACTTGCACAAATTCTTAAGCCCGCTATAATCGATTTTGATGTTTAGGACGTCACGGTCCACCATTTCATTGATTTGCTGTGATTGCACCATTTCTTTTACGCGCAAGCTAAACGAGGCGTTCCTTTGATCGGTTGTGTCCTAAAGTTTAAAAAAAGAGATTAAAATTTATTTATAAAGACTTAATTTCGGCGGATGACTTAACGCTTGACTAGAATGTATACTTTGTCCATCAAGGCACTCATCGTCAGACGGAAAATGGCACAACTTGCCTAAGATTGTTTTTCGCTAACAGCTCAAGTTCTTCTCGTCCTCCGCTTCGAAATCTTTAACTAAAACAACCGTAAAATCAAAGTCAGTCAGGAAATAGAGGTGCACCGTGCACAAAAGCGGCTGAAGGTTTCAGTCATCAAATTGAAATCTATTCAGGCGCAATAGCAGTTTAACCCCCGCAATAAACATTTTTACATTATGAAAGGCAACAAAAAGGATTTGTCCCATTTCGATCAATAAAATTAATTATACGTAAAAAATCCTCCGAATAATAACATAAAATTAAAAAAAAAAATACTCAAAATTTTAATAAGCAGTTTTGAGTCTCAATAAATACATTCTAGGTATAACCTATTAATTAATAGGGACTAAAGTTAACACCTGGATTGTAACGCATAAAATTGCTGAAAATATGAAAAAATGATCAAAGTTATACAAAATTTCTCAAATTCCAAAATCCCACAAGTTCCTCTGCTCTATATTTTTAAAAATTAACAAAACCATTTTCTGGAACATTTACTTATACACAGCCAAAAAAGTTCAACGTAAATTAACAAACTTATATAAAAATATGGCGTTAAAACCATAGTTTAAGACACAGCTGCCTTGATTTAGTTTCGAAACAATTGGATCCAGCTGGACTCGCTCAAAATTGGCTAGTCTTGTTGAGCTTCAACAAAATGCCCCTTAATCCAGACTTATTAAATCAAAGAAGTCCACAAATTTGACACTCGACTTTTTTTTAAAAATGAATTCACCTATTGCGATTTGAGTCAGAATCATCCCCCATATTAAAGACTGCGATTTAACTCCAGAATTTTTTAGATTCACTTCATTGATTATAATTCAGTCGATAAAAACTTAATAAACACTAAACAAAAATACCTTCAATTTAGCCGGATCTTTATTGTTATTAAAACTGTTTTTCAAAGACCCCATTATGCTTAAATGTAGTGATGACTTTCGGCGTTTTGGAGTGCATAATTCAAAGTCCTGATGATTATATGCTGGAAGTGCTAAAGGCGTATGTTTCCGGTGTTTGCGACGATGAACTAAAATATATAAATATTGAAAAAAGGAGATATAGAGCTATATTTAAGAAAATTTTTCTGCGCCGAAACTAGGTTAGAGGCAAACTTTTTACAATAAAAGTACATATTTCAAACTTTATTTTTTTATTAAAGTTATACATACATTACTTACTTCCAAAGTCAGCATAGATAAATAAAAAATCAAAAAACATACTGCAAGGATTTGGCAAAAAACTTCGATATGTGTAGACCTGGATTGAAAACCGCGTTTTTTTTTGACTTCCCTTTTGACCTTGAAGTCATTTCTTATCGTTTTTCTCTAAAATAAATAAAAAAAATTACAGTATATAGTCACTTTCAAAAAATCCGAAAAAGGAGGAACGAAAATTTCGGTACGAAATGAAACTGGGATATAGAAAAATTTAAATGTATAAAAAAACGAATAGATTTTTTAAATTTTAGTGAACATATGAATGTGTTATTACATTATTTATTACATTGTTTTACAAAAAAGTTCTCCCAATAAAATTCTCATATGTTTTATACCAAAAAAACTTTTTTTCGTGTGAAATGTGGCAACTAAGGTTAGACCTAAGAAGGATCAAGAAGGTTTTTCATAAAAATTTCCTCATGACATGTTGCTGCCGACAGCAACAAGAAATAAACAGCGCGGTAGATTCGTAGTCAATTTTTTGCGCTAATCACGCCAGTGATATTTTTTGCGGAAACTTTGTTTTTGATCTGTTTTCGTTAAAGCGGCCTGATTTTTGCACTGTAAAATCAAAAAATCGAAATTTTGTGCTGTCTGTCCCGCGGTCATGCTAAAGCGTTTACTTTGAAAATGGTCTCGAGTTCGAATTTTTTCAGGTCTGATGACTTTCTCGAGATAAACAAACTTTTTATTGTTTAAATTAAAACAACGACGCAATTTTAACTATGGGAAGTTGTTTAACAGCATTTCATTCGCAAAACACCGGGCATGTGCGTGATGTATGAGCCGGAGCTTTGGAGAAGGGGAGAGTACTGAGTACGGAGTCGAGCCGGTGTCGCTTTGTCTCATACAAATGTGTCTACAGCACAGCAGGGGACTTTACTGCATTTTTTGTTACATTCCACCCATAAGTTTAATTTTTTAAAAACTCTATGAAATACTGTAAAATGATGACGATTGGCTATTTAGTATAATTTGTCGATACTTCAAAGCTAAATTCAATTTTTCAAAACGTTAATGTTTCAGTAACTGCATTCTTACCAAAGGTGTTTATGCCCGAGAGAAGTGCAATTCTCACAAAATAAAGTTAGTAACTCAAAGATCGAAGCATTTAACTTTTACCATTGGGACTGTAAACAAGTGTTTAAATAATATAAGGAACTAAAGCAAAACATTTTTGGTCGAATAGTAGCAATAAAAATTCTTTATTGCTAGGAAATCAACCAGTAAAAATTTTTAAATTTTTTGAAATTTTTTTAAAATTTAGAATTTTTTTTTTTGCACAATTTTTAAATTTTTTTGAATTAGACATTTATAACCAACTTTGTCGTGCTTTCTATACTGATTGGCATGCATAACTGGTATTTGTACCACATGACTGGTTATGTGGAACAGTGTGCGAGCATCGTTGGATATATTCAATAAGCGGCTGAAGAAATGTATTGAGGCTAAGGGATGTAATTTTGAGGAATTGTTGTCATATTTTGTTTATTGTTATTTTTAGGGTTTTAAAAAATGCTATTATTCGTTTAGTTGGATTAATTTGATTATTTACTGAAGCAAATTTAAACTGTTAAAGTTGCTCAAGTAATTTGAAAGAAAAAATTTAACTACACTGTAGTAATTTGATAAAACTTACATACGATATAATACAATATAAATATCCCAAAATCTAGTCTAAAGTTCTATTTTATACTACTATAACCTTTTTATTTTTATTCAATTACAAGGCTGCGCTTAAATAATTTTAAAGCATTTATGTATTTATAAAACACGTGCTCAAATTTTTTTTGTCTCTTATTGAATAGCGCCAATCGAACCCGGAAATTATTAAGAATTAAAATTTGTGATAAACTCATCAAAAGACTTGAAATAATTATTCAAACAATTTTTCACCCAACAAATTGTCACTTTTTTACAATTATTAGTTGAACATCTAATATTTTTTAAAGGATTTTTCGTTTTTAAAAAAGTGCAAATTCTTAATATTATTTAAATTTAACACAGCATTGACTATTGTCACTTTAAAGAACATTTCAAAAATATTTTGAGTTTGTAAGAGCATTGCCAAAATTCAAGCTTGGCTCAAGTTATTTTAGAATGGAAAAAATTGTTAGTTCTTTGAAAAATTATTTTTCCAAACAATTGTTTTTATGCTATGTTTACACTGAATATTTTGCGTTTTGTGTTCGTTGCACGGAAAAACCATAGTTAACGCTTTTGATAATAAAATTATTTGGACGCAAACCATTATTTTTTACGTTAAAATAGTACTGAAAACTGAAAACAAGTTAACTCAAATAATTAGATGTAATAAAACTTTAATGTAACTTTTGCTTTGGTATGGGTATTGTGTTTTCTATGTGATTTTAGATAATGTTTTATGACTAAATAAGCACAATGCGGCTTTTGATATTTATTATTACAATATTTGCCAATATTCATATTTCTGTTGGGAGAGTTATCCTCAATATTTGTTAATAATTGGATTCTTATTAATAGCGATACACATAATGTTTTTTATAAAGCATTTAGCAGCTTAGGTATGATTTTATCGTTATTTTCCTACGGATTTATCCATGTTATCAAATTTTTCAACTACAAATGTCATCTTAAGACAATTTGCTGAAACTTTTTTAATTTCTAGTCCTTTTTTTTATTTTCAAATGTATTTCAATATTTTGCAAGATAATTTTTGTAGTCTATTTTTTTCCACGCCTTCTCACTTCTGCAAAAAAAACATATACATTGAAATAAGTATTGCGCTGTGCACTATTGTCGCAACCGTTTATTTTCATATATTTTATCAAAAATTTTGTTCTAAATTCTCAATGTTTCGGTTATTAGCTGCTTTGAAAATACTTGTTTTCATTTTCCAATTCATGTTAAGGATGGTAATCATTGAGGAGGAGCACTACTGTTGATAAATGATACTTTACAGTAACACTGAATATTGCATTAAAGGCTTTTTTTGCTTTACGGCTAAAAAATGTTATAGAAAACCTTTTGAACTGACAATCTCTTTCATATCCTTTGCATGTTTTTTTGCGATACAAAATACGAGAATTGAAATTTATGTGTTTAATGTCTATTGAAGTAATAGCGCAGGCGTGCAATTTATTGCGCTTCATAAATTGATTCTATTAATATTTTATGTCAAAAAGGAAGTGTATTTCAGTGCATAGCAAATTCAGAACATATCACTGTTTTTAACACTCATAATTTAGTCAAATGCAACAATGTTAAGTGTCAACAAAAAACTAAATTTTAGATTTAATAAACCTCGAAATATTTGATATATTTTTGAATAAAAATTCAAATGTCAACTTGACATTGGACAATTATTCGTCGTTTTTTTACTCGTTATCAATTACATTTAATAGTTGCACGTTTGACATTAAATTTTTTGACAAAACTGATAATCTTTTTACTCATTGGCGCCTTCAAAACGACTTAAATATTTTTGTTGGTCCATATACTGTAAGTCACACAATATCAACATTGCTCAAATCATTACAGTATTTATTTATGTATATTTTTATTTAGTTAAATTGCACTATGGAAACGGTTTTATAGGATATATGGTACATAAAAATACTAACAAAAAACAAACTTATTGGACTGTAATTTTTGAGGAATCAAATTCCTCAACAGAGGCAAAACCATTTTTTATTTTAAAACAAATTTTCACAAAATTTACTTGTCAATTTTAAATAATTCGATTCGTAATCTAATACAATTGCTATATACATTTTAATCATTTCAATCATTATTTCATTTGAATAGTATTGTTAATTACATTTTGGGATGGCTGCCTAATTCTAAACCGTTTATTTTTAGCGTTGGAAGTATTTTAGCAATAATGATGGGAAAAGTCGTTGAAATTTGCAATGAGACCAATACTGAAAAAGATTTAAAAATTTTTTTGAAATTGCCGTTGGAAAATGTTAGCAATTAATGACATGGATAAAAAGCCTTTTAATCACAGTACATTTTACACATTTTCAAAGCATAATCTTTTCTATCGCACTTTTTTTTATACATTTTTAAGAAATTTTTTTTTTTAATTTGTGTAGTAAATTCGTTTATCAATTATGAATTTGTAAAAAGGCTTTTGAGAAAGTTATCCAGGTTCAGAAAGTTGGAAGCCATGTTCTTCTTAATTTGATTTTTCTAGTTTTGACAACAAAATTGCTGTTCTCAATGATTTTTTAAATTTTGCGACAATTTTTGTTCATCGTCAAGCTTTTTTGTTTTTTTTCGTTGGCTTCATTTCGTCACAAATTGAAAGATGGTGGTGCCGAAGATAGGCCCAAAAATTTTTTGTTGTATGTCTTCTTTATTTTTTCGCTTTACAAAGGAGAACTTGCAATTTGCAATTGGGCATTTTGCACCGCCATCTTCTACTGTAAAGTAGTTACATACACTAGACATTTGGCAAAAAAAATGCAGAAAAAATAAATGAAAGTTAAAATAATTTCAATTATATTAGCTCAGAAAATCATTTTAAAACACAATTTTAAATTAAAAACTTATAAAAAAATTAATAATTTCATCGATTGCTCAAATTGAATGTTTCCCCGGGAACAGGCGGAAAGGGAAAGGGGAAAACCCCATCTTTTTTTGACGGGGAAGGGAAAATAGACCAAAATATGGGAAAGATCCTCGGGGAGGGGAGGGATCCCCAAAGGGGGAAACCAACTCTACTGTGTGTCACATTGCATAATATGCTAAAATTCGGTACACAGAGATCCAGACTATCTGTACCATGCAAAACAGTTGTAATAGAGTAAGCAACAGCACTGAAAGTATGAATAATAAAAAAAAATCCTGAAAAACAAACTATTGAATTTGCTTTATTTTTTTTATAAAACAATTTTTATTTGGCTGGACAAAAATATCCGAAATCGAAATATGAATAAAATACAATAAAAAAATTAAAAAAATTAAAAACTTCATTTGACAAATTCATCAGTTTTATATAACATTAAATGGAATCTAAAACTAACCATTCATAAAAGTACTTTAAGCACTTTTGCGTTGTTTTCATCGCCTAGGCTGAGCTTGCCAATTTTGCATAGTTCAGACACGTGAACGAACAATTTGTCCATTTTTATGACCGAACAAAATTTAAAAAAAAGAGAAAATAAACTTTTAGCATTTTTTTGCAAACATTTGTCAAAAAAAATTTATTTCAAAATACCTAACCATTGCAAAACAATTTTTATTTATCATTATTAACGTGGCGTGCCGCAAAAATCATTAAACGAATAAATGCCGTAAGGAATTAAAAAGTAAACAGCGGCAAAAAATGAAAAAAATATGTGAAGGACAATTAAGAACTGAAAACAAAAATTCGAAGATAATGGAAAAGATATGTTAATTATTAACATTCAATAAGCAAGAAGACCAACAGTTTAAACTTTAGAGAAGTTTTAAGGCTTAAACTTTTAGCCAGTTACAAGCTTATAATATATCGATTTGGCACAAAACCTATGTTTTAGGTCATATTTTTTTTGCTAAAATGTCAGAATAATATAAAAATTAATTGATAGTTTCAGATAGTTTATATTAGTTAGCAAAAAAAATATGACCTAAAACATAGGTTTTGTGCCAAATCGATATATTATAAGCTTGTAACTGGCTAAAAGTTTAAGCCTTAAACTAAAAAACTTCTCTAAAGTTTAAACTGTTGGTCTTCTTGCTTATTGAATGTTAATAATTAACATATCTTTTCCCATTATCTCTTCGAATTTTTGTTTTCAGTTCTTAATTGTCCTTCACATATTTTTTTCATTTTTTCGCTGTTTACTTTTTAATTCCTTACGGCATTTATTCGTTTAATGATTTTTGCGGCACGCCACGTTAATAATGATGAATAAAAATTGTTTTGCAATGGTTAGGTATTTTGAAATAAATTTTTTTTGACAAATGTTTGCAAAAAAATGCTAAAAGTTTATTTTCTCTTTTTTTTAAATTTTGTTCGGTCATAAAAATGGACAAATTGTTCATTTTTGCACGTGTCTGAACTATGCAAAATTGGCAAGCTCACCTAGGCGATGAAAACAACGCAAAAGTGCTTAAAGTACTTTTATGAATGGTTAGTTTTTAAATTCCGTTAATGTTATATAAAACTGATGAATTTGTCAAATGAAGTTTTTAATTTTTTTAATTTTTTTATTGTATTTTATTCATATTTCGTTCGGATATTTTTGTCCAGCCAAATAAAAATTGTTTTATAAAAAAAATAAAGCAAATTCAATAGTTTGCGTTTTTGCAGGATTTTTTTTTTATTATTCATACTTTCAGTGCTGTTTTCTTTTTGCTTACTCTATTACAACTGTTTTGCATGGTGCAGATAGTCTGAGGAATTCTGTGTCAAAATTATCAAGTATATGCAATGTACAACACAGTAGGGTTGGTTTCCCCCGCTTCGGATCCCTCCCCTCCCCTTCTTCCCCTTACCGGGGATCCCTCCTCCCATATTTTGGCCTATTTTTCCTCCCCAGTTCCTCGTCAAAAAAATACGGGGTTTTCCCCCTTTCCCTCCTTGCCTGTTCACGGGGAAACGGGGATTTAAAACATTGAATTTAATTTGAGCAATCTATGAACTTTTTATTTTTTTATAAGATTTTTTTATTTAAAATTGTGTCCTAAAATAATTTTCTGAGCTAATATAATTGAAATTATTCAAACTTTCATTTATTTTTTCTGCTTTCGCTATGTTTTTGCCAAATATTTAGTGTATGGAATTACTTCACAGCAGAAGATGGCGGTGCAAAATGCACAATTGCAAGTTCTCCTTTGTTAAGCGAAAAAGATAAAGAAGCATCAACAAAAAATTTTTGGTCTTATCTTCGGCACCACCATCTTTCAATTTGTGACGAAATGAAGCCAACGAAAAAAAAAACAAAAAGCTTGACGATGAACAAAAATTGTCGCAAACTAAAATTTAAAAAATCATTGAGAACAGCAATAATTTGTTGTCAAAACTCAAAAATCAAATTAAGAAGAACATGGCTTTTCAACTTTCTGAAGACCCATTTTTCATTCAATTGTTCTCAAAAGCCCTTTTACAAATTCATAATTGATAAACGAATTTACTACACAAATTAAAAAAAAAATTTCTTAAAAATGTATAAAAAAAAAAAGTGCAATCAAAAAGATTATGCTTTGAAAATGTGTAAAATGTACTGTGATTAAAAGGCTTTTTATCCATGTCATTAATTGCTAACATTTTCCAACGGCGATTTAAAAAATTTTTAAATCTTTTTGGTATTCCCGTTCTAATTCGAGAAATTTCAACGACTTCATCATTATTGTTAAAATACTTCCAACGCTAAAAATAAACGGTTTAGAATTAGGCAGCCATCCCAAAATGTAATTAACAATCTATCAAATGAAATAATGATTGAAATGATTAAAATGTATATAGCAATTGTATTAGATTACGAATCGAATTATTTAAAATTGACAAGTAAATTTTGTGAAAATTTGTTTTAAAATAAAAAATGGTTTTGCCTCTGTTAAAATCCCATTTGATTCCTCAAAAATTACAGTCCAATAAGTTTGTTTTTTGTTAGTATTTTTATGTACCATATATCCTATAAAACCGTTTCCATAGTGCAATTTGAGCTAAAATAAAAATATACATAAATAAATATGTAATGATTTGAGCAATGTTGATATTGTGTGACTTACAGTATATGGACCAACAAAAATATTTAAGTCGTTTTGAAGGCGCCAATGAGTAAAAAGATTATCAGTTTTGTCAAAAAATTTAATGTCAAACATTCCATTATTAAATGTAATTGATAACGAGTAAAAAAACGACGAATAATTGTCCAATGTCAAGTTGACATTTGAATTTTTATTCAAAAATATATCAAATATTTCGAGGTTTATTAAATCTAAAATTTAGTTTTTTATTTGTACTTTAACATTGTTGCATTTGAATTAAATTATGAGTGTTAAAAACAGTGATATGTTCTGAATTTGCTATGCACTGAAATACACTTCCTTTTTGACATAAAATATTAATAGAATCAATTTATGAAGCGCAATAAATTGCACGCCTACGCTATTACTTCAATAGACATTAAACACATAAATTTCAATTCTCGTACTTTGTATCGCAAAAAAACATGCAAAGGATATGAAAGAGATTGTCAGTTCAAAAGGTTTTCTATAACATTTTTTTGCCACCCGTAAAGCAAAAAAGCCTTTAATGCAATATTCAGTGTTACTGTAAAGTATAGTTTCTGGCAGCATTGCTGCTAGCGATGAACTTTACCATCCTTAACATGAATTGGAAAATGAAAACTAAATTATTTTCAAAGCAGCTAAATAACCGAAACGTAGAATTTAGAACAAAATTTTTGATAAAATATATGAAAATAAACGGTTGCGGACAATAGTGCACAGCGCAATACTTTTTACACTTCAATGTATATGTTTTTTTTTTGCAGAAGTGAGAAGAGCGTGGAAAAAAATAGACTACAAAAATTATCTTGCAAAATATTGAAATACATTTGAAAATAAAAAAAAGGACTAGAAATTAAAAAAGTTTCCACAAATTGTCTTAAGATGACATTTTCTAGTAAAAATTTGATAACATGGATAAATCCGTAGGAAAATAACAATAAAATCATACCTAAGCTGCTAAATGCTTTATAAAAAACATTATGTGTATCGCTATTAATAAGAATCCAATTATTAACAAATATTGAGGATAACTCTCCAACAGAAATATGAATATTGGCAAATATTGTAATAATAAATCTATCAAAAGCCGCATTGTGCTTATTTAGTCATAAAACGTATCTAAAATAGCGGTAAAGCACCATACCCATACCAAAGCAAAAGTTACATTAAAGTTTTATTACATCTAATTATTTGAGTTAACTTGTTTTCAGTTTTGCGTCTATTTTTAACGTAAAAAATAATGGTTTGCGTCCAATAATTTTATTATCAAAAGCGTTAACTATGCGTTTTCCGTGCAATTTTGTCGACACAAAACGCAAAATATTCAGTGTCAACGTAGCATAAAAACAATTGTTTGGAAAAATAATTTTTCAAAGAACTAACAATTTTTTCCATTCTAAAATAACTTGAGCCAAGCTTGAATTTTGGCAATGCTCTTACAAACTCAAAATATTTTTGAAATGTTCTTTAAAGTGACAATAGTCAATGCTGTGTTAAATTTAAATAATCTAAGAATTGCACTTTTTTAAAAACGAAAAATATTTTAAAAAATATTGGAGTGTTACGACTGATAAATTGTAAAAAAGTGACAATTTGTTGGGTGAAAAATTGTTTGAATAATTATTGCAAGTGTTTTCATCAGTTTATCACAAATTTTAATTCTTAATAATTTCCGCATTGATCACACTGTCAATAAGAGACAAAAAAAATTTGACGTGTTTTATAAATACATAAATGCTTTAAAATTATTTAAGCGCAGCCTTGTAATTGAATAAAAATAAAAAGGTTATAGTAGTATAAATAATTTAGGACTGAGATTTTGGGATATTTATATTGTATTATATCGTATGTAAGTTTTATCAAATTACTACAGTGTAGTTAAATTTTTTCTTTCAAATTACTTGAGCAACTTTAACAGTTTAAATTTGCTTCGTAAATAATCAAATTAATCCAACTAAACGAATAATAGCATTTTTTAAAACCCTAAAAATAACAATAAACAAAATATGACAACAATTCCTCAAAATTACATCCTTTAGCCTCAATACATTTCTTCAGCCGCTTATTGAATATATCCAACGATGCTCGCACACTGTTCCATCGTAATTTTGTTCCAGTCATGCGTGCCAAAATACCAGTTATGCATGCCAAATCGTGTGCAAAAAGCACGACAAAGTTGGTTATAAATGTCTAATTCAAAAAAATTTAAAAATTGTGCAAAAAAAAAAAAAAAATTCTAAATTTTAAAAAAATTTAAAAAAATTTAAAAATTTTTACTGGTTGATTTCCTAGCAATAAAGAATTTTTATTGCTACTATTCAACCAAAAATGTTTTGCTTTAGTTCCTTATATTATTTAAACACTTGTTTACAGTCCCAATGGTAAAAGTTAAATGCTTCGATCTTTGAGTTACTAACTTTATTTTGTGAGAATTGCACTTCTCTCGGGCATAAACACCTTTGGTAAGAATGCAGTTACTGAAACATTAACGTTTTGAAAAATTGAATTTAGCTTTGAAGTATCGACAAATTATACTAAATAGCCAATCGTCATCATTTTACAGTATTTCGTAGAGTTTTTAAAAAATTAAACTTATGGGTGGAATGTAACAAAAAATGCAGTCAAAGTCCCCTGCTGTGCTGTAGACACATTTGTATAAGAGACAAAACGACGCCGCTCCGTTTCACTCCGCTACTCGCTTACTCTACCCTTCTCCAAAGCTCCGGCTCATACATCACATGCCGGGTGTTTTGCGAATGAAATGCTGTTAAACAACTTCCCATAGTTAAAATTGCGTCGTTGTTTTAATTTAAACAATAAAAAGTTTGTTTATCTCGAGAAAGTCATCAGACCTGAAAAGATTCAAACTCGAGACCATTTTCATAAAGTCAAACGCTTTAGCGACCTGACCACGGGGACAGACGGCGCAAAAATTTCAATTTTTTATTTTACAGTGCAAAAATCAGCGCACTTTCGGTGATCAAAACAGATCGAAAATGAAAGTTTCCGCAAAAAATATCACTGGCGTGATTAGCGCAAAAAATTGACTACGAATCTGCTTTTCACCCGCGTTGTTTTATTTCTTGTTGCTGTCGGCAGCAACATGTCATGAGGAAATTTTTATGAAAAACCTTCTTGATTTTCATTAAATTGTCTTTAATTCTAACCTTAGTTGCCACATTTCACACGAAAAAAGTTTTTTTGGTATAAAACATGTAGAATTTTATTGGGAAGCTTTTGTAAAACAATGTAATAAATAATGTAATAACACATTCATATGTTCACTAAAATTTAAAAAATCTATTTCGTTTTTTTTTTATACATTTAAATTTTTTTATATCCCGTTCATTTCGTACCGAAATTTTCGTTCCTCCTTTTTCGGATTTTTTTGAACTTACATGTCCTGCAACGATTGTTTGCTGTTGAAAATTTTCATATTTTTGGAAAATTTCCACATTTTAAATTTTTTGCTTGAAAAATCTAATCAAGACAACAGTCATTGTTCTAATAAGAGAAAAATATTTCCGAACTGACTATATACTGTAATTTTTTTTATTTATTTTAGAGAAAAACGATAAGAAATGACTTCAAGGTCAAAAGGGAAGTCGAAAAAAAACGCGGTTTTCAATCCAGGGTCTACACATATCGAAGATTTTTTTGCCAAATCCTTGCAGTATGTTTTTTGATTTTTTATTTATCTATGCTGAGCTTTGGAAGTAAGTAATGTATGTATAACTTTAATAAAAAAATAAAGTTTGAAATATGTACTTTTATTGTAAAAAGTTTGCCTCTAACATTTTTTGGCTAGGCGCAGAAAAATTTTCTTAAATATAGCTCTATATCTCCTTTTTTCAATATTTATATATTTTAGTTCATCGTCGCAAACACCGGAAACAAGTACGCCTTTGAGCACTTCCAGCGTGCTGAGTTTTAAGCGGAATTCGTCGGACTTTGAATTATGCACTCCAAAACGCCGAAAGTCATCACTACATTTAAGCATAATGGGGTCTTTGAAAAACAGTTTTAATAACAATAAAGATCCGGCTAAATTGAAGGTATTTTTGTTTAGTGCTTTTATTTAAGTTTTTATCGACTGAATTAGAATCAATGAAGTGAATCTAAAAAATTCTGGAGTTAAATCGCAGTCTTTAGACTCCATGGGGGATGATTCTGGACTCGAATCGCAATAGGTGAATTCATTTTTAAAAAAAATTCGGAGTCAATTCGTACTTGCTGGACTTCTTTGATTTAATAAGTCTGGATTAGGGCCGTTTGTTAAGCTCAACAACTCCATTTTTGAGCGAGTCCAGCTGGACTCAATTGTTTCGAAACTAAATCAAGGCAGGTTTTGTGTCTTAAACTATGGTTTTAACGCCATATTTTTATATAAGTTTGTTAATTTACGTTGAACTTTTTTTGGCTGTGCGTATGAGAGTAAATGTTCCAGAAAATGGTTTTGTTAATTTTTAAAAATATAGAGCAGAGGAACTTGTGGGATTTTGGAATTTGAGAAATTTTGTATAACTTTGATCATTTTTCATATTTTGAGCAATTTATGCGTTACAAATGCCGGGTGTTAACTTTAGTCCCTATTAATTAGATTAGGTTTATCCTAAAATGTGTTTATTAGACTCAAAACTGCTTATTAAAATTTTGATGTTTTTTTTTTTTTTTTTAATTTTATGTTATTATTCGGAGTTTTTTACGTATAATTAATTTTATTGATCGAAATGGGACAAAAGGAGTCACCTTTGTTGCCTTTCATAATGTAAAAATGTTTATTGCGGGGGTTAAACTGCTATTGCGCCTGAATAGATTTTGATTTAATAAGACTGAAACCTTCAGGCCATTGCTTTTTATGATATACGGTGCACCTCTATTTCCTGACTGACTTTGATTTTACGGTTGTTTTAGTTTAAAGATTTCGAAGCGGAGGACGAAGAACTTGAGCTGTTAGCGAAAAACAATCTTGGCGAGTTGTGCCATTTTCCGTCTGACGATGAGTGCCTTGATGGACAAAGTATACATTCTAGTCAAGCGTAAGTCATCCGCCAAAATTAAGTCTTTATAGAATGAATTTTTAATCTCTTTTTTAAACTTTAGGAGCACAACCGATCAAAGGAACGCCTCGTTTAGCTTGCGCGTAAAAGAAATGGTGCAATCACAGCAAATCAATGAAATGGTGGACCGTGACGTCCTAAACATCAAAATCGATTATAGCGGGCTTAAGAATTTGTGCAAGTCCGAAAAAGGTATAACTCTTTTTTAATTTTTTTTATTTTATAATTGAAATGCTTATTGTTTAAGTGCAGTTGTATACGGGGGGGGGGGGATTCACCTTTTTCATGGGACAAATTTCCTACTGGATTTGGGTTTAATTGTTGAAAATTGATTATGTTTTTGTTAAATGCATTTTTAATTACACAGCTATAATCACATCGTTTATATCAACACACCTATCATAAAATTAATACTTTATATGAATATTGACTCATCAAAATCATGAAATAGACAAATTAATTAGCTTAACTGACTTGAGTTTTACGCCAGATGCGATTGTGTTAACCCTTTTAGGAGTGCTAATAATTAGCACTCCTAAAAGGGTTAACACAATCGTTTGGCTGAAATTTTTGTTAGTTTGAAATCTTTTTTTTCAGTTTATGTCATTAATAATGACAAAGTGTTGTCGACGATGGGAAGTGTTCGACTATCCAATTTGGAATTGCTCTTCATGCTCAGCCCCACACTGGAATTGCGTGTCAAACTGTTAGGATTGTTCATGCAAAATCACTCCGATGAAAAACGCTTCGATTGCTGTTTTGAGCGAATTATTGCTATTTTTCACTATATCCTGCAGTTGATGACGTCGGAATCGAGTGAAAGGACAGCACCAGCTACGAGTTATGCATTTTCTGTTCGATCATTTTGTGAACTGCATGAAACGCGCCTTTGCAAAGTGTCGAAGAAATATTTAACCGCTCACAAGTATAATTCACCAAAGCGAAGCGATAAAGACAAAGAAAATGCAGCGCCTAGTTTCCTTGATTGGCGCAAACATCGCACTGACCTCTGCATTCAAAACGTAATTTTCCTTTGCTTAAACTTTAAAGGAGAATGATAGATGCGATTTTGTAGAATTGGTGAAACAAATTTTGGACATTTTTGGCTTTTGGGTAAGCAAACTTTTTAAAAAATAATAAATTTTTTTTTCAATATTATTTATCAAAACTGAGTGCAAAAAGTAAGCTTAGACTAATTTTATAGTATCCAGCGCACAGTCGGCTTGCTAAATCGTTTTGTTTTACTATATTTAATTCTGTATGACCAATAAGACTTGGGTTTTAGGTCGAAACTTTTTGTTCAATAATTCTGTTCTTGGATTATGATGCTTGGACGTCGGATGAGATAAGCGCTTTTATCTACGAACTTTGTCTTGTATATTTAGACGAAATTATGATTTCTATTCGTCACAAATTGTGTTCAACAATTGAAATTGTAAGACTTATATTTATTTTCAATTGGACTAGAGTCAGGAATAATATTTTTTGACTAGAGCTCGACGCACTCATATCTCTGATTTCCACTTAAAGTTTTAGTAGCAAAAAATATTTTGCTTACAGTAGTCTTAGCATTTATCTTAATTTCAAAGTTTTGTTTTAACATTTTCTTATTTTTAGTAATAATTGTAATTTTTAGACCATAACTAAGCCAAAAAATATTTTTTTGCACTCGTCTTTTTTCATGTGAACGATGATTGAAAACACATTAACTTTTTAGATTATTAACTTGCTTAGTCAGAAAAGGGCAAAACGCGTCGTTACAAAGCTGTTAGCACGGCTAATCAACATTGATGAAGACCTTCGCGGGATATTATTACTGTTTTCAATGCTAAAGCGTTGTCATTTTTTTGCAGCACATCGCATTCACTTTTTGCGTACAATTTTTGAAAAGATTTTCAACGCAAATGTGGCGGTAAGTTTGCAATCTCAAATTCCGGAGACGCCATCTCAACCCTTGGAAGAGTGCAGCTTGGAGCGGTCCGAATGCCGGACAACACAGAGTAGTGCCAGCGATGAAAATAAGACGGATATCTTTTTTTTATTTTCACTTGTTCCCCGAGTTATTCAAGCGTTGATTACTGTAAGTTCTTTTACCTAATATTGCTAATTAGATTGGGGCCTGAGTGAGCTTTCATAATGAAACATTATAAAAGAGATTTGTATGTTTTTTTATTTTTTATAAGCTAACATAGCTCTCAAGTCAGTCCTTGTTACTTCTAGCATAGCACGGCGGTTGTTGGGTCAATTAACTGACTTTCAAAAACAGCAAAAATTTCTTTCTATATAATTTAAAATACAGCAATTTTTTATAACAATTAATAAAAATAATAAATAAAGCGCATACTCTTACTGTTAGCTAAATTATGATAGTAAAAATTTTGAGACTTATAATTCTATCATTGCGTAGCTAATCATATGTATTGATGTAATAAAAATTGACTTTTGAATGATAATTTGGAAATTACTGTAGCACGTATTTTTTTATTATTCTTTCCGCAACATTTTTTTACGATAAAATTTTTTAACCTTTTAAAATAGAGTAATTGATTTGAATTATTTTTCAAATTATTGTGCATAGAATTATTAAGCTTCAAATTACTCTTGCGTCTTCAACCTTGCTTTTTTCTGGTTAATAACTGATGTGTTTTGAAACTAAAACCTTACATCTAAGTGGTTGACGACTGTTTGAAGCATAATTTTTGAATATGTTATTACAAATTTACAAAAATTAGTCATACTCTTTAAACCGCTAAGAAATGTGATTCCTGATTAATACTTATTAATTTATTCTTATTTGTGTTCAGAAACCCACTGACCAGTACATCGCTATGCAGTTGCTCGACTTTTGTATCACCGACAAAATGATCCACAGCGAGAGTCAAGAGACACTTGTACAAATGAGCGATTTTCTAAAGACATCCCGCGCGTACACTGTAAGCTGTGCTTTTTCTTTTTTTAAGTTTTTATATTCAAGTGTTGTGACTTGGCTCACTTAAGGCTTGCTCAAGCTATAAAGTTTTGTTTTTTTAACCAGCAGACTTTGTAAGCATTATTTGGGAGATGGTTAATTGACTTATGTCACCTAACTCCCGAGTTACGTGTGGGCCATGAGTTTTGCTTTAAGTCACTCAACTTTATTTTTTAGGGTGAGAAAAGGATTTCCAAAGCAAAATTACTTCTTTTAAATTTTGTTTTTATTTTGAACATTTATAATTGTTTAACTATGCTTCATTAAAAATTCAATTTTTAATTGCAAATAATATTTCAGAAGAGCGGAAACCGGTTGGATGATATTGTTGTTGATCTGATGAGCAACGTTGGACATAGGATTGGCGTGGTTATTCATAAACGCCGCGCAATCGCTTACAAAACCGCCGACGCCATTGATTACTCCAATTTTCGTCGAGACTTCGGACGACGAAGAAGAATCTTCTGAAACTCAATAATTGAACCAAGAATAGGAATAGAAAAAATTAAGTTTCATCTCTAGCTCTTTAACACTTTGCGTAATAGCTTTAAGAGTTTACTGTATGTGGTTTATTTGCAACAATAAAGCGGACATCTTGCTGAAATTGCTAGATAAAAAAATTTTTATGTGATTAGGCAAAAGTAGTCGTTTTTAGAGGTCTGAAAAAGATTGATTTTTCATTGACTACGCTATCGTTCGTCTCTTTTGGTTCTATCTTTCAATACCTTTCTTTAATCAATTTTTGAGCAGGATAAGGAATTTTATGGACGAGTCATATAAAAGGTTACTCTATCAAGGCGTGTAAAAGGCAAAACTCGACTTTAGTAGGCCTGTTCGTCTGTGTGAAAAATATAACAAGGTTTTAAACTTCTATTAACAGCTGGAGCCAAAAATCCACTAAAAATGATGTTCCTTAGAATTTTTATTTTTTAACAGCCAATTATCCTGTAATTTCGAAAATTAAGTATTATTTTATTTTTATAAATTAAACAAAATATGAATCATAAAAAAATCTCTTTATAGTACGAAGTAAAATTAACAAAAAAATATTAGCTATAATGAAAATAGGCTAGCCGTTCTTTTTCAATTAGGGTATTATACAGTCAAACCCCTCGATTTGATACACTTAGGGAAAGGGGTATCTTATAAGCGGGTTTACATTTTGCCAAACTCCAAAAATTTTTGCAAAATATTTAAGGATTTTTATAGCCGGGAGGTCAATTTTTAAAAAGTATCTTATAGAGAGGGTATTTTATAGAAAGGTTTGACTGTAATTGTTTTTGGTATTATTTTGTTTTAACTTGAGCTTTTTTTTTTCACTGTTCGCTCGATTGTTTGCACAATACTACAAATTGAGTCTTTAATGATAAACCATACGCAGTCTCCTTTTTTTTTAAATTTAATGTTTCATTTCTATTTTGTTTGAGCTCAGTTTCTATACGAAAATTTTTTTGTAAATTTTTAAATTTCGCAGTAGCATTAGCACAATCGACTCTCGTCTAGAGAAATAAACGCAGGCATAAAATAAAACAACATGTTGTACCCAAATTTGTACTAAGTAGGGCCAAATTACTCGCAGGATTATTTTAGACCAAAATATGGCAAGTTTTTAAGACGAAAGTCGATTGTAGCAGATTTTGAATTTTGTGTTTAAAATATTACTCTCGGTTACCTACTTTCAACGGCTTTAATCTGAATAGAATTTGTTCAATTGGTAAGATCTCATTTCCTACATTTGTTTTGTGAAAGTTTAATTTGCAATTTTTAATTAATATTCAAAACTTTTATGTTTTATAATTTTTGTTGGAATTGAAAACAGACAAACAAAAAGTTCTTAAACAAAAATTAACATGCAAGCTCTCCGAGGTAAATTCTTTTGTCGCTTCCGGCGGATAACACTAAAAAAAATTAAGAAAAAATTCAATATATTTTCTGCACTAAACAACTCACAAATGGGCTCTTTGGGATGGAAATCAACGGCGTTCACCGAACCTTGATGACCCGGCAGTTTGTAGACAATTTGTGTCGATTCCACGCTCCAAACATAGTTGAAGCGATCGCTCGATCCACACGTAACATACTTTCCATCGGGTGTCCACGCGCATTTAAGCAAATTCTACAATAAAAATAGTATTTGGTTAAAAGACCAGCTGGCGTCGCAATTTTTGTTAGTCCAAGTCTCACATTACAGAGGCAACATGAACTAGAAAACTTATTGAAACGTTTTTAAGAAACAGACAATATATATATATATATATATATAAAGACCATAATGCTCGTGAGCGCTGCGCCCAAAAAAAAAAAGAAGAAAAAACCTTTTCAAAGTTGTGTTGATGTCCAGCAAACACTTTTGTGCACCTTTGAGCGGAGGCGAATGGCCGAACGTCCCATATCCGGGCTAAATTTTTAGTTTTCTTTTTAAATTTGTTTCTTTTAATTACAATTTTTAAAAAAAAGTTTGTTAATTGAAAAAAGTATCTAAAAAAAGCAATTTAACGAACCTGTGCAATCCATTGAATTCGAAAGGATATGTGTACCTTCGGCGTTCAGCGAAAGCCCCGTGATTGTGTCGGAATGTCCCGGCAGGAAATAAACAACTTCGTTACGTCTCACGTCCCAAATCTGCAAAAAAAAAATATTAAAAAACAAAAACAAAAAAAAAAAGCAAAAGGCAATTCGCAAACAAAAAGATTAAAAAATAATAATTTTTCTATTGTCAATTTGGGCAAAATACAAGCCAAAAAAACAAAAACTCGCCTTTAAAACATTATCAATCCCTCCGCTAATAATATGTTCGGTCATGTCGCCAAACGACACTGCTGTAACCTGGAATTTGTTAGTGTTCTCCGCTCGAAAAGCCGGCTCCTTCTTTCGGCTGTCGTGAATCTGAAAAATAAATGCGTGGAAACCATTTTTATAAAAACGAAAACCATACAATAATAGTTCCGTCGTCGGAACCTGAACACACCAGTTCCGGACCACGACGCGCCGGATAACAACTGTTGACAAAGTCGACGTGACTCTTCAGTTTGCGTAGGCACACACCCGTCTCCATGTCCCAAATGCGCACAGTTTTGTCCGTCGAGCATGTATATAAGTGGCTAAAAAAGTAATTTTCAAATGACGTTTGAGGACTCGTTGAAAACATTATTTTGGATAATAAAGCGAATTAAAAACAGACCTTGAATCCGAATTAAAATGCACATCCATAATAGAGCCGGTATGTCCTGTAAGGGTTGAAAAATTTTCGCATTCGCCGTACACATTCCACAAGACTAAACTTGAATCGTCGAAACAAAAACGAAAAGTACAAATAAATTAATACAAATTTTCATGTCATAACCGACTGTCGCCAAAAACGTGCCGTCCAGACTGAATCTGCCGCCGTAAATCTCACCCATGTGACCTGTCAACAACATGTTCGGCGCCATCAAGCCTGAAGTGCGAGGCAGGGCATTAGAATTGGGCTCGTGGGCAACAACCACAGTTTTGCTACCGTCATCATCATGACGAGCCCGTTTTGCGCCTAAAATTATTTTTAATGATTTAAAAACCAGACGAATAAAAACATGGCAAAGCCATACCAACTGGAACAAGTGAAAGTGCTGGGCGTTTAAAGACTTCGGTCATAACTAAAAAAATATTTTTAACAATAAAATTACTTTAATTTAATGTTTGTTTACAACCAATAAACCAAAAACTATTTAACAAATGAACATGCATGTAAACATGGCCAGAAAACCCCCATGTTGGGACTCCCAACAGAATTAAAATCCACAAAAAATTTGTTAAAAATTAATAAAACATAAAATTTAAAAATTTAAATTAAATTTGCGCTTACAAACAAAATGAAAAAAAACGCTATTTAATGTTTAGATTATGTGATATTCTCGTTTAGGCGGCATCTAAATAAATTACATTTTTTAATTAAAACGACTGTGTGTGAGATCAGAATTTTTGTATTTTTCTTCCCACATTCATCTCACATTTAGCCCACTTATTTATTTCTTGGATAAATTCCACAAATTTTGTTTGGAATTGGAACTTACGTTTTATGTTTTTATTTACATAAGATTTACATCTATCTTACACTTTTTCTGATCTTGTCCATCGATCTTGTCTTTTATTTTATTAATCTATATTTGTGTGGCTATAATGTGAATTGATTGCTAAGCGTATTAGGTGCTGTGTTATTTGTTTTTCATTTTCGATCGAAAAAGTAGACGTCAGTCTTTGGTGCTGAAAGTTCTTAGACTTGTTCTGTGGCAAATTATACACCCTTTTGCTTTCGATTCTCAAATCCTTCATGTTTGCTATTTAAAACCACTCTAAGCTTAGACGCTTGAGCTGAGAGCGTTTTAAAGCCATCTTTTCAAGACTTTAAGTCAACTTGTAGAAACAATAGCCGATTATTTTTTTTTTGCAGCATAATTTAATGCACGTACAGCTGACATATAATGTTATGCTTACGGTTTTATCGTTTTGAACACTTAAGAAACCCTATAATCATTGATTCGAGTTTCAACGAGCCGCTCCTATATTCTTCCATTTAGCCTTTGGGCGTTAATTGAACTTCGTTTTCGATACTATATTTTATTTCTTAACGTATTGGATTTTTATAAAGCATATTTCAATGGAAAGTTTCCTTATTTAACTATAATGCAATCATCTAGGAGAAACAATTATTCAATTGCAGTTATTAAAACGGAATTTGTTGTAGCAATACATCTAACATAAAAGGATACTTCCAGGAAAAATGTTAATATATACTGTATTTTCTCTAATAGAAGACCCGTAGCTACTATTTTTTAAATTATTTCTTAAGATAGGGTTTTTTGTTGAGAGAGAGTTTCTATTAAAAGAAATATGTTGTTTGTTCAGCCAACTTCTTGTCTATTTGTTCGTATAGATTTTAGAATTTTTAATTACTGATGATATGATATCATTTTAATTATGGTATTTACAATTTATTTTTTTTAATTTGATTAATTAAATGCAAACTTGTGCCGCACTCAAAAAATAAAGTTTTATTTTTTTAGACATTTTAAATGCACTAAAAATTTTGTTTCCAAATTATTATTTTTTTATTCGTTTCTTTTGTCATTTTTCAAATAATTTTGTTTTCATTTATTTTTTCACAAAAAAAACTGAAAAAAAATGTTTTTTCTTTCGTTTGTTTCCGAATAATTGCTTAAGTATTTAGCAATTCAACAATTTTTTTTGTTTTTTTAGTCGGAATTTTTCTGCTGAATGGGACATCATGGAAAGCGACAACAGCAGGCCAATTAATATTAACAACTACAATTCGGCTGATGTAATCATTTTTACGTATTTTATTAATATTTTTCATTTTAAGGACAGCCCAAGTTGGTGCCAATACTTTTGGCGCCGCAACGTTTTTTACGTTGGAACCTATTAAGTCAATGATTGAATTCTTTGCGGAGCTAAGAACTGTTTCTTTATAATTCTTGCATCCTTTATACTATAGTCAACTTACAATTGAATTCACAACGCTTTTTTTATTTTGTTATGGGAATAGTCGTTTTAGTCATTTGAAAATAATTTAGTAAGAATCAGTAAGCTTTCTAATAATTGTGAGTTAATAGTTATAATTTGAGTTAAGCAACAATTGATCAAGTGCCCAAACTCAACCAACTAATCTTAACAACTAATGCCTTCCCAAACTTTGCAGACCGTTACAGTATGTATCAAACAACTACAGAAATTGTGTAAATTTGTTCAAAAATGAAAAAGTAGTAATCGAAAAGCGAGTTTAGACAAAAATGCATTTATTAATGCTACAATTACATTGCAGTTGCGTTTTTACTAAAGTTTTTTGGGATTTTAGGGCAAGCTCTGCGCTTCATTAAAATGGTTGATCACTCGGATTTACGAGGACAGCGACATCCCCGATAACTTGAGGGAATTGTTTGTTCGTGATGATCTGGTAAATTTTTGAAGGGCTATTATGTAACGTTTCCGGTTTGCCGATTTTACATTTATGTGTTTCCGGTTTAGTTTATAGCTTTTTCTACAGTAAACCGGAATTCATAAAGCATATTAGATGTTTTCGGTTTTTTTTTTCTGTTATAAATGTGTGGCTTTTAAGCTTAGGTTTTTAAAAGTAGGTTTGATTTTATGAGTTGTTTTTTAGAAATTTGGCTGAATGATTAGGCGGTGGTCACTTTATTTTGTAAATTTTTAAACCAGAACACACAAGCTATGTAAAAAAAGTTCCCTTTATTTTGTTGACTGAGTTACTAATTTTTCTTACTAATTTTGCAGGGCAATTTGCAACTTCTTATCGGCGTTTCCAAATGTCTGACCAGCGGCTCATTCTATACCCAAGCGGCGTCCAAAATCTTGCGGAACAACGCCCTTGTCACGGTTTGGCCCGTTTTGTTTCGTTTTTTTTAATTTTATACGTTTTATTTTTTAGCAAGGCGTTGGCGCGGTGTTGGGCGCCCTTTCGTCGGCGGGCATTGAGGTTCGGGAACAGGACGGCTCACACGTCACTCAAGACTCGTTGTTGGTTGAGGATCCGTTGAAAATCGTAAAATAAAAATTATATTTTTTTTTTATATTCTGAATTATAAATTTTTATAGAATACTCATTTGGCGTTGATTGATTCACTCATGTTGGCTCACCTCAAGGCTGTCATATCGATAGATCGGGTCGTTCAAGCCATTTCGTAAGTTTTTTTTGTTTGTGTTAAGATTTAAAATAAATTTCAGATTCAGTAGTGAGTTTGTAATTTCAGGAGTGAGCATGTTTGAAAAAAAAGTGGAGTCACAATTTTGTGTAACAAATTAATAAAAAGTTAAAAATTAGTTTTAAAAAATTGTCAAATAAAATATGTGACTCTACACAAATCAGCGTTCCTGAGGAAGCGCACTTATCCCATTAGCGTCATGCAACAAATAACATTTTAAACTAAAAGAAAACAGTCAAAACGCGTAATTAGCTTATATTTTGTTTTGGTTTTTTTTTTGTCTTTGAGGAATTTCGTTTTTATAATTATATTCATTTAAATTTTGATTTTGCATGTTTTCTTTTTTAGGGCCTATACTCCTGTAGAGAAACGAGAAGAGCCTTTGGATTGCGTCGACGCGTTGCTTTTTTGGATCAACAAAATTTGTTTGTTAGTACGAGACGACGTTGAGCGCAATGAGCTTGTGTTGGACGCCAACGGCGACACGGACTCTACGATTCCCGAAATGGAAGACCTTTACGAGGATCTTTGCGACGGAACTTGCGTTTGCGTACTTCTTTCCTTTTATCATTCACACGCTGTGCCTTTAAAAAGTATGCTTTGTGTTCTATTATTTTCATACGCCGGTCGGGGGCAATTCATTTATTTTCATGAGGGCTGCGATGGCTAATGATTTATTAACTCAATAACCTCAATAAACCAAATTTTTGAAAAAATTGTTCCGGTATAAATGTTTTGTTTTTTTTTTTGGCTTTTCGTCGTCGGCATTCGTTCTTCGATTACCACAAGTTAAAAATTAGCACAACAAAATATTTTTGGCAAAAAATCTTTTAGCGAACAGCACTGTTGTCGGACGCCTCATTGAATAATACAAAATTTTAATCTAATATTTTATCAGTCAAGCCTATCTTAAAAATTTGGCAATAAGTCAGTATTTACCACAAAAATCTTGCATATTTCCTTAGCTAATCTATTTGTTGTTCGTTTTTATTCAACTCTATTGTGCATTCATATCATTTACCACTGTAAAACGTTCCTGATGACCAAACTTACGTAAATAAACCCTCTTTTAACCCTCTTTTTTATTGGTGTTATAAGCTAAGTTACGTCGCTATTTTATGAATTTTAATAAATTTGCACTTTGAGTTTTGTCGCTGTAACTTATTTTTGTTTCGTTAATGTTTTAAGTCGTTTTAGGCATTCGCTTCAATGATCCGATGAGCATCAATGACTGTCGTTTTAATTTGGGTATACTTAAGCAATTTTGCGAAATTGCTCTGCCATGGAGTCCATTTCACTTTGAAGTTGAAGACATTTTGTATTTGCACGAGAGTCTTCAGCCTAACGTAAACGTGTTTCTTGCCGACTTGTTTCACTTCTTTGAACCGCTGCCCATGAAGCAGTTGTCGTTAGAACGCGACGCTCCTCTTCAATCGGAAGTCGTTTCACCAACGCAAAGGCGCTTCATACCGGTGCAAGGGATTCCTGAGCTTCGTGCTCAAAATTTGGCAAATCGGCCGCAACACCCGCCACCAAAATTAAATCGGTTTTCACATGGCGCCAGCCAAAAAGATCGAGGTACAACGATTTTTTTGTTGTTTTATAAGGATTTGGGGTTGTTGTTTTTTTGTAAATATTTTGGGGCTCTTTTTTTTTCAGAACTTTTTTCCCATTACACTAAGCATTTCATGCGTTTATGAATGCTGTAAATTTGACTTTGGTTGGTTAACAGACTTTTGAGTGCCGAAACGCCTTGTAACCTCTACGATTCCATCTTTTTTTTTTGAAGCTACAATGTGAATTTTGCGATGATTACTATCCATTTTTGCTATAAATGATTTTAGTGATATATAAAAAGCTTTATTTACGATAGTGAAGAAAATATCAGAAAACATTGATTTGTAAAGCCCTTCTTTCCATTGATTAACGTCAGATATCTGAAATTCTATTATTTGCAGTAGTTTTAAATGTTTTTAAATGTTAAATTATTAAGACTGCTTTGTCTTTTCTTCAAATATTTGTACTATTTTTATTATTTTGATTTGAAATTTAGCTAATTTTTAAAATTGGATTATAATTTACTTTCAGCCTTCTCTGCTGCTTCTGTGGACTCGTTGATGACTTTAAGGTAATTAGTCTTATGTTTTTGTTGTGTATTGTAATTTTTGTTTTACAGGAGTAACGATTCATTGCGTTATCCGACTCAACATCATTACAATGTCGGGCCGAATACAACAAATTTTGGCGAAATTCAAGTTTGCGCTTTACTTAACCAATTTTTTTGTTTATTTATTTTTGTTTTTTTTTTATAGCAAGGCCAAGGCGACCTTAATGAATGTTACAATTCAAATGGAACAAACGACTCCAGCTTAACGTCCTCTGTTCAAAAGGGACATGGAGGATTCCCGGCGGAGGCTAAACTTCAAATGGGCGAATTACGGCGGCATTGGGAGATGAATAAAATATTGCAAAAGTTTGTTTTATTTTTTTATGAATTTATTTTGTTAAATTAAATTGTTTAGCGCCGCAAATGAGGAGAAACGGAACCAAGCGGGCAAAGATGCGTTCTTTCGGGTCATGTCCAAAAGCACCAATGTAATTTTTTGTTTTACATTTTCTTCAATTTTCCTTAAATTATAAGCTATTATTAATTTTTTTGAATTTGATTTAATACTATATTTTTTGGCATAATACCGTTCTGATTATTTGAAGTGCTTTTGTAAAATAAACAACCCTTCAGACGGATACGCTAAAGAATAGAAACATTGGTGCTTCTATTTTACCCTTTTTTTATTGTTGTCCTGCAACTCCTTTGTTAATTTTTGGTATACCCCATGTCTCTTATAAAAATATTCTCTTGTGATTTTGGCAACTGCTTTTAATACTTTCATTCTGGCTAACAACTAAAATCAATTTCTTCGTTTTGGCTTTAGACTGATTACCAAATTTTACATAAAGCTGGCAATACAAAACGTTAGCAAAATGAGAAAGCACTTATATTTAATTTTTTTTATTATGTTTTAAATTTTGTATTTTTAATTTACAATGGCTCTTTATTTTCCATGTGATTAGATCATTGTTTGTTTTAGGACGATGTGCCTCAACCAAATGAAAATAACCCTGATTTTTATACTACACCTTCCAGAGAAGAGTTGTTAAGTGCTCAAGTCTTCAATTTGCAGGTTTTTTTTTAAAGATTTTGTTATTATTTTTTTATTGGAAACTTTATTTTTAGGAGCAAATTAACAACATTAAATTGAATCAATCCAACACCACGCTGACTTCACAAGACCCACATCCACAATCATTATATCGAAATGGTAATTTTTTAAATTTATTATTTTTTTTATACAGAAATCAGTTGTTTATTATTATTCCTTTAAATTTAAGGCCTATGGATTATGAATTGGACTTTAATAACATTATTTTTTGTGTGGATCATTTGGATTTCTGATATTGAAATTTTACCTGGTACCGAAGCTGTTGAACCGTTAGCTAGCTCATTTGAGCGATTGTATATTGTTGTGTGAGCCTAATATATGTGGATCAAGTGCCAATAATTATTGGCTTCCGCTATTTACTAGCTTTTGTGAGCCTTCTCATTAGAAATGCCCTCTTAACCAAATTCGAATCCTTGAGACAAATCGTACAAGCCAAATGATAGCTCATAGCTATTTTCAATTTTTATTTGGTTTGTGAGTGGATTTATGCGTGCTTTGTGGCCATTTAACAGCTTTCGTATTTATTTAAAGCACGCAAAACAAAGGGGATATGCATAATACTGCTTTACACAAAGCTTGTAATAGTTTAAAAAACATTTTTTTTGCAATTCTTGGTTTCTATAAGCAGGCTGTGAGTCCATATGAATTTCATGTTATTTAGATTATTCGGGAAATTTTCCTGCGAATGCTAGTCATTACAATCAATTGAATAATACCGACGAGTTGTCGACAATTGTTGACCCCAACACGGGTCAAATGGTTAATGGGCCTTCGGGCATGGCTCTTCCCTATGCTACTTCAACTAATTTTGGAAGAGGGAGCAATAATTTTGGAGCACAACAACACCAACAACAACATCGATTTTATCAACCAAACTTCGAACATGTAAAATTTTTTTGGGATGAATTGAATTTTTGTAAAATTTTATAATTTTTAATATGAAATCAAGCACTTTATTATTTCTAATTTCGGTCTAACCAACTCCTGTCGGGGTTACTTAAGCAAGCTTGCTTGTTTTTATTGCTATCGAAATAATTTGGTAATTGCATAAAAGCCAACACGTTAACTTATGCCTTTGTCAACTCGTGCTACTACGAGCCTGCGCCCCTTACTGCACAACGCCTGTGTCAACTGTTGACCCCATTAACTTCTGCTTACATTATATCAATCCTCTCCTTCCGTCTGGTTGGGTGTTGCTATCCTATTCCTTTGTCAGCGCTTGATACGAGAACAAATAGCCGCGCTTTCATTTTTTTGGTTTAATAATTAAATTGTTTGCTTTTTATTTAAACTAATTATGTTTGTTTGTTCATCATAGTTGATTGATAAATCATAGTCAATACGAGCGATAATTCTTATTTTTTAGCTTGTAGCCTAAAGAATTTTGCGAAATGTATGTTTGGACGCGAAGTAGCTTTTTTTAAGTATCGTAAAATCCAATTACAATAAAATTATTTTAATTTGTTTATGTATTACCATAGATGGTTATTCCACTTTACGGCTTAATTTTCGTCGATTTTTTTTTCACTTATAACAACAAAATTAAAAACAAATCCAAAATGTTCACTCCTTTGACAAAATTCTCAAAGTAAAATAATAATAGCAAAGATTGAAAATGTGAAATGGAATACATTAATGTTTTTTTACTAATGTTTTTTTTGTTTGTTTTGCGTTATGGGTTTACTATATACACACATTGTCGGGTTTTTCAAACTTTTTTTCTGCATTGACTTCGTTTACATGTTGATTCTTCTTCACTTTTGAGCTTTTTAACTTATTTACATTTGTTTTATTATGCATTATTTTTTATAAAATTTGAAATAATAATTGTTATTCATTTGATTTTGATTTTAGTCTCCCTACGCAATGCCACAAACTGGTAATTTGCCCATGTGCAATACCGCCGCGCCAAACACCTACATTGGATCGCCTTCGCAATTCGGCTCACCTTACCAAAATATTGATTTACATCAGCAGATGTCACAAACACATTCACAATTTTTGCAACAATCTCCGCAAGTTATGGGCCCTACAAATTTTCCGTCAATGGTTGCAAGTCCATCTTCCGGAGGGTTTCAGTTACATTCATCGATATCGCAGCCTAGTGGAATGAACGTCATGCATCATCAGGTATAACAAACCCTTTGTGGGATGATTATTGTTATTACTTGGTCGACTTGGAAAAAAGGATTTGGGATTTTGTATATTTTTAGTCAGTTTAGATAAATGATTAAAAATAACTGCGATTGTTTCACATATCAAAGGTGGAATAATGATCTCAAAAATAAATAATTCTTTTCAAAATTTTAAATTTTTGCTGCCATAATCCCAATTTGTATTGAAAAGTTTTTTATGTTTAAATCTTTTTTTCTAGAACAACAGCACCAATTTTTTGAATCAACAAAATGCGCAATATTTCCAGCATCAGCAGCAGCAACATATTTTTCCACAGAAACAAATGAATTTTTCTCCCGCACAAATGCAACATCATTATTCGACGCCGGTGCAACAACAATCTTTTAATAATACTCCTCAGCAAGTTATGCTTCCTCAAAATATGTCGTATAGCGAGTCGTACGCCAGGCCGGCCAATTTACAACAGCAACAGATGCTTTCGCCGACAATGCAAACATTATTTTACGACCATAGCAATGGAGGGGAAGCGGGCAGTGGCGGAACGTTTCGTTTGCATCAGCCAAATGTATTTTTTTTTAAATTTATTATGTCAATTGCTTTAAAATTTTGGTAAAAAAACGGACCGATGCCTCTTGTTTTATCAATCTTATTAAGACGGCTTCAAGTTGGTTAGCATAAGTTAGGAATGTGCGTCACTTGTGGCAGTCCGTTTTGAAAAAGATCCAACTTTTGGCAAGCTAACAAATAATGATGAATCGATCAAACAATATTTGCTTTTTTACTTTAACACTTCTACTGAAAAAATGCGAAAATGATAATTCTGGCGCCAACCTGAATAGCGTATATCAAATGGTTTTAATGGAGATTTGTCTGACAAATGTGTATTTGTGGTTTTAATTTTTACTGATTAACGCTGTGATTTTTTTAAATTACTTTGCACCTAACTTTGGATGGTCTTTAGGCGCAATTTAGTGGTTATAAAAATAATACGTATTGGTTCTTCTTTAATAAATCTTTCCTTCAGTTTCTATGTTTATAATTGGTGAATATAGCAATGAAACAAATTATCATCTTTACTTTTTTTAGGCTTCAACTAGCCGTTTAGATCCACCTTTGGAATTGAGCCGTAATTTAACCAATTGGGGCTTAACTTACCGTATAGGTGATCGTGCACCGCGCAAAGGCTGGGCCAAAAATTCATTCAGAAGTGAACAAGACGTATCATCGCCGATTCCCCCATCCAGTAATGAGATTGATGCCAGCGGCAATTTGCATTCCCCAACCTCATTCCAAAACCAAAACACACCGGAAGGGAACAACAACAATGATAAAACAGTGCAAAGTAGTTATTCCTTTACACTTTGCTTTTTGTCTCGTAAACAAAGATTGAATTTTTAGGTCCATCAAAAACTCCAAATCGTCATCAATCCAGTCCGCCGGGAGATCCACAGTTGCGGGCGCCGTCATCTGCTGAATTTTTGGCATCCAACAAAAATTTTACTTCTTTAATTGAGAAGAGTGGGCGCTCAGGGATATTGTTCGCCGACACTTCTGCCGATGACGAGAATCCTGAGCTGGTAATACTACTATCGTTAGAATGTTTAGCTCAACTTTATTGTGTATTACAATTGCTTTTGCTGTGAAAAGAATTATTCTTTGGTTACATTGTTTTAAGCGCATTAAACGTAAAAAATTTTTAAGCGTTAAAAATTCTTCAGAACTGAATTTTTAACGCAAAAATGTAATCCCATTAAAAGTTCAATGTAACCGTAAAATTATGCTCAGAACGTTATATATTTTTTTAATTGACTTGTTTGTTTTTTTTCTAAATTCTTCTAAGAAGCATAAGGGCAACAACACTTGCCTAAGCCCTTTTTAATTCAGACTACACCAATATATAAGCAGCTGGAAATTGCTACAATAAAAAAGATTATCATTGGGTCATTTTAAGTCTTTATTTCTTGATTGTTGATTGGCATTCCGCTTTTTCGTAATTAAAGTCATCTATCCTATCAAAAATAATTCCACATCAAACATCATCTTCATTTTTGCCATATTACGCTGTTTTCAAATTTTTAGATTGCTGAAATGCAAGCGAAACGTCGCGCACTCTTGATTAATCAAATCAAGAGAAAAGAAAAAAGTGTAGCGTTGAGCGAGGAGAAAGAACAAGAACAGGCGGAAAGGCGCCAAACGGAGCAAATTAAACAGGATCAGGCCGAACAACGCAAACTGGAGCGTGAGTTGAAACGACAAAAGCTTTTGGAGGATTATAAACGAAAAAAATTGGAGCAGGAATTGGGCGAGACAACAACGGGTAGTTCGTCGGCGCGGATGTCTTCCTCATCAACGACTTCATTAAATCGTGGGCACAGCCAACCGCCTGTCAGTCGTCCAAAGAGTCAAAGCAACGTAGGATTTTTTATTTTTTTATAGTTTTAAATTGTAGGCGTATCATTTTTAATAGAAATCTTTTGCTATGTGTTAGGCGCTCAATGCGTTTCTGACTGCGTGCTATTTCTTAAGTATTTATTATAACTTAAACAAAGCCATGTATACTCTGCTGCATATACTATGGCTTTTAAGTATAGTTTGGCGTCGTACATTAGTTAGTTTACTATTTTTTTATGTAAATAATTATTGTTTTATCTTAATGCCATATTTGTCAAAGGCTTTTTTTTATGACATTTTTTTTATATTTTATGTATTGTTTTGGGTATATATTTACCCAATTCCAATTCATTTTGCTAAAGATTGTATATATACCAAATGGAAATGAATTAAGCGGTCTTATTGAACTTTGAACTCTCTGTTATCAACTTTATAAAGTGCCTTTTAAACTTGACTAAATTATTTATATTCCCACAGATAGCAGTTTTACCTGTACATCATTTTATTGTGTTATATTTTCATTTGTTCAATCTTTTAACATTTTATCCCTTCTTTTAGATGAGTTTAATCAATCCAAGAACTTTACAAAGACCCGGCCGAAACCATAGCAACTTTGCTGCCGACGACGAAAATTACACGGCACGGGTTAGTTCGATTGCCGAGCCGAGTAAATTTTGTTTTTATTTTGCCCTCAATTTTTCCTTATATTAAATTTTTAGCGCTGAAATTATTCTCGAAACACACGCCCAAGTCAAATCGGACGTTGATTATGAAGCTTTGCAATATCGGATATTTCCCGGCGTTGTATCGGCGGATCGGAAAAGCAAGGTTTGTTCATTGCGTTAAATTTGTATTTTTAATTTTGTTGCCAACCCAAAAAATTAATTTTTCAGGTGCAATGTGCGATTGCGCAAAGCGATTCAAAACACTTTTTGGTTTTGTTCCGCGACCACAAATGCCAGTATAGGGGAATGTACACGTGGGACCAGATCTCGGACACCGCCTACAAAATTGATGGAACCGGACCAAAAATTTGTCGTGAAGACTCGATGGTTCTTATGTTCAAGTAATTTCTTTTTCTAAAATGTTAATTGTCGATTTTTTACTGTTTTGTTTTAAACGCTTAGTAGCTTGCCTGAACAACGTTCAACATTGCTAATTTAATACTTAAATAAATTGTTGTTTTTTTTTGGTTGCATAACCATTATTGTCCGCAGTTGTAAATTGAAAATTAGTCCTAAAAATAAGGCTTAAAAGTCCTCATTTATGAACTTTTTGGCTTTATAAGTAGTCCAACTTTGACTCTTTATATTTGTCCAAATTTTACGTTTTTTGATCACTTAATATGTAAAATGTGTAGTTTGTTGTGTTTTCTAGAAAAACTCCAAATTATAGTGTTATAACTATTTTAGCGTTTATGTTTATCCGACAACGAAAAAGAGTTTTTGTTTTTATAAAAGGAGATGTTGTTTTGAAGGTAGAACGGGCTTTTGATCATAACATTTTACTTCTTAATGTTGATTTAATTACATTGTCTTTCATTTAATATTGTTTTGTTAGTAATAATTGTTTTTATTTTCCGAATTAGTTTGTTTTTAGGTATGACTCCGGCTCGAAACACTTTAACAATATACCCACAAAACACTTGTCCGCAACCATTGATGGTTTTACTATTGACGAGCAGTTTTGGCAGAAGGCGAAGATTCCTCACAGTTGAATCCATTGTAGAAACGACTCCGAAGAAAAGTCGGAAGACAGGAAGACAGTGAAAGACCAAATTCATTTGGTTATTTTTTATTTTTTTTTAGCATTATTATAAGCAAAATGGGTGAATGTTATTTTTTTTTAGGGTAGGTAAATTGCTCCAATTTGTAGATAAAAAAAGTTTTTCGGATAAAGTGAACAAAACTTTTAATTAATTTTCTTGTTTTGAATTTTATTTTGTCTTTTACCACTTGTTTTTTGTTTTGTTTTTACACACAAGTGAATTAGCCAAGGCAAAACCAAAGTTAAAATTGTTTTTTAAAACTGTCTCTATGTCCTTGGATTAATTTTGAGGCCCGTTTAGCGGTATAGCACTGTGCCTTAGCCATTTTTAAAACTTTTGATTTTTAGTGTAAAGCTCAAGCCGTCCTTTTGGCTCTCTAAGTGAGAATGGTTTTTGTTTGACTGAAAATTTAAAAGTTTTTCGACTTTTAGAATTACCGTACTCTCTGTAATTAAAGCATCTCTGCAGTTGAAACACTGTTTTGCTTATGTCCCCTCCCGAAAATGGGTCCGTAAATTTAGTTTTTCTTTTATTTAAAGTACCTTATTAATATGCCCCAAATTGAATGGGATGAGTTTTGCCGATTTGCTTATTTAACTCATATTTTAAAATTTGTTTTTAGTTTAAATTGCTTGTGCTTGAGATGCCATTTTGCTAATTGTATTTAAAGGATTTAATTTTTTAATGTATAAGGAATGCGGTGTTTTCACAATTTTAATTTGTTGATTTCATATACTATAGACTTGGCATAATTTTTTTCTCTTGAAAATCTACTTAATTTTTGGGGGTAAGTGTTTGTTTTATAAAATTGAGCTTCTCGCGAACGGATTGATTCTTTTGTTTTCTTTGCAATATCATATTCAGTTTTCCTTTTTTTAAGAGCCGCTACTTGTGGAGTTTACGCTACTACAGTAAAAAAAATTTTTTAAATGTTAGCAAAGACAATGCCAAAAATTTGAATATTTTCAACAAAATATGCAGTTTATTACATAAATCAAGTATTATTTTTTATGTTTTTGAATTATTTTTTCTATTTTAAAAATCTTTATTTTTATCAAAGAAATGCATTAAGTGGAAGTTATTTTTTTACAGTAAGTAAAAGCTATTTAAATAATATATGTATTTAATTACTGTAGTGCAAATAACATTTATAATGTAACCGTTTATCTTTTTTGGCATTATATTTGTTAACATTTAAAAAAATTTTGACTGGTGCGGCGTAAACTGCACAAGTACTAAAAAGCCATTTTAAAAAAGGCTTATCGCATTGATTATACTGCTGAGATCAGCTTTTCTAGCGATATTCCCAACTTTCCTTACCGAAATATTGGGTTGGAAAGTATCTGGCGCCTAATAACTTTTTTTTTACTTAGCGCCAAATTTTTTACGATCGAATCGAACCGCCCTGTCGAACATTTTTGGTTTTTTGCTTCAAAGGATTTTAGGCTTTTAGGCCTAATATTTTATTTTTTGTGTTTTTAAAATTCATACATATGTTTTTGGGTTTGATTTTATCCCTAATGCGTCCATAAGATCAGATATCTCTGTGCTTTGTTTTTTTATCATAAACAAATTATTTATTGAATTTTTTCGCTTCTCTAAATTTTTTACGTTTGTTTAATGTTTGACTGTTTTTCTTTCTATATTTATTTTGCCATTACAGTTTTTTCCCTTTTTTTTTCTATACAAAACAAAAAAGTTTTTTTTTTACAGTAATTTTTTTTGTTTTTTTGTAATTGCTTTTTCCTTTTAAATTACGGCTTTTGTTGCTGGGAGGGGGGGGGGGTGGCTGGGTTTGAATTACTATTTGAGCAATTGATTTTGGCTTTGGTTTAGCGTGAAACTTTCTCTCTTAAACATTATAGCAAATTTTAAAAATTTTAAAATATTACGTGATATATGCGGATTTTGTAGGTCAGAATGATAATACATTTTTTGCCATTTAATTTTAAGAACGTCAGAGCTTTCGATCTGATTTTTCTTATTCGAGGCCCTCCTGCAAATTGCCTGCTTCCCAAAGATTACTGCAGCATATTTTTTGTACGGCTTTTGTTTAGTTTTACAAGAAAAAAGTTTGTTGACCTTTTTTTTTATATTTCCAAACACGAAATAATTCGATGTGATCATTTTTGATTTTTTGAAAAAGTGATCATATTTGATCATTGTTTTTGATGACGGCTTATAATTTTCTTTTTGAAAAGATTGTTCTTTGAGCAACATTCTTTTTGAAAAGTGACTGTTCCGAGGAATGTTAGGACACAACGATGAGTATAAAATGCATCTATTTATACGATCATGAAATAAACTTTGTTGAATAATTTTTTGTGGTTTCATAAACCGCTTTTTTGTTGCGTCGAAATGTTTGATTGGAAAATGTTACATTGTAAAGAAAATTTAGCAGTTACCGAAGAATTAAATATTTAACTATTTTTATGCTTTTTGGAGATGTTTTCTGAGGCGGTTATTGGCAACTTTTACAACATTACACATGTTTTAGTACAATTGTAGCTGCATGAAAAGTTTAAATACTCCAAGAAACATTAATTTGATTTTGGCGCCCAAATGTCTTGATTTTTTTTGAGACATTTGACCGCCATCATTCGCGCTCAAATGTCTGGTTTTTTTATGAAAATCAAGAGATTTGAGCGCTTAATTGGCGGCGCTTAAATGTATGCTCCATTGTTTACTGTAAGTAAAAAATTTTTTTTTTATGATTAAGATTACTAAATTTCATCATTGATGTAGAAGAACATTACTGTAAAGATAATGGATACTGTAGATAAGAATTACTATATGAAAACATTTAAAAAGTGATTACTCTAATAAATCTGGACTTTACATCGATGTAAAGCCAAAGTCATAGAAGATATTACCGTAAAATTTTTACATTACTGAAAGTACTACTGTAGAATAAGTGTTTTTAAAGTAACCAAAAATTTTTGTTCAATTTTCTAACTAAAATTTAGCCAAATAAATTTACTATATTTTTTTATATTTGGGTGTAAAAGGTGCTTTTGCATGTCGAAAATATGCGTTTACATTTTCCTATGCCATATTCTATTGTCTCAGTTTTTTCAGTTATATAACATTTTAGCTATAAGCTGAATGTGGAGGTAAATGGTTTATTGGTCTTCCTTTTTGTTGTAATCTGTCTTTACAGTAGCCTTTTTTCTCCACAACAACACCTCACCAAAATGATAATGCAAAAAAAGTTATTTCGCTTTCATTTGTTTTTTTTGATGGCTTTTTCTTTTGATTGTACATTATTAAACAAAGCAGACTAATAAACCGTTAAATATTTTGATTATTTTGCAAATTGTTTTATTCGTAAAGGATTTGACTTTGTCGACGAATTGCCTTTGGCAGGGCTATGCTTTTGGATTTTGGCTTTCCGACTAGAATCAAAAATTTTTGCCTACAGTTTTTTCAACAGTACTTTTATCAGAAGCCTTTTTGTGCTAGAGTATTTGCATTTAAAGCTATAGCAAAATACGGTTTTTTTTTATTAAAAATTTTGCAAAAAAATTTCAAATCAATAATTGATAAAAATTTTAAATTTGCAAAACCAAAGGGTGAAAATGGTCTTTTGTCACGCATTTTTTTGCCCCATTATCGAAAATCGGCGGTCGTAAAAATGTTATCTGATAGAAAGATTCGAAGAGAAACGTTTCTCTTAACAAACTTCAAAGTTTTGAAAGACTTTTCAATTTTGCAAGGTCTTTCTTTGCTTTTAATATAATCTTCCGTCCGGAAGCAAAAAACAGTTTAATAAATTTTTAAATCGTTTTAAAAATTGTGACTGGAAATTGATTTTGTGTTTGAAATTTATTATTGTAATTATATTGTAGGGAAACGCATAACTGTAGGAAAATTAATCGTTTTACATTAATAACTACTGTGAGTTAGCAATGCTAACGGAAATAATTACTGTACTTTTGTTTGAAACATTGTTGTAAGGACAAAGTCTACTGTATTTGAATTCCAATATAATTTTCACTTGTTTTCACATACATTTTTTTTTCCTTTTTTAGGCGCGGTACCTAAGTTTATATAAAATTGATCATCGTTTATAAAATCCTCTTTTGGAAAATGAAGCCAAGAAGTGGCGCTGCATTTCTTGCAATCTGTTTAACAGCCACTGTTTTGCCCTCCTTAGTCCAAGGTGTGATCAACGGTGACTTGGTACAGTGGAACAGATACGGCTATCTTGTCAAGGTTTAATATTACAGTTTAACGCAATTCTTTGCAACGATAATTAATTTTTTGGCAAAAATTGGCATTATATTTGCATGTATGAGAAAAATATTTCGGGGTTGACTTTTTCCATCATGAAATTCCATCTCCACATTTTCAAACTTTTTGCAAAAATTAGAAAAAAATGACGAATCATCGATGCGGGACCAATAAAAAAATTCTCAAAAGTCTTACATGTAACAAAAAATAACCAAAATTCTAAAAAAAAAATTTCAGATTTTTCAAATTTTATACAATGGTCCTACAACGAAATTTGACTACTTTTTTTAAATTGCCGGAGAAACATATAAATTTTTTAAAAAATTGGTTATTTAATGAATATTTGCCGCCAAATTTTGTATTTTAATATGTTAAATTAGGCATAATGTTTACATAGCTATAATAAAATGTTAATGTTGGCGTTATGTTTAACACAATTGAAGCTGTCAAAGCATACTGTAAAAATTGAAGCCAAATTAAAAAATGGTTTTTTAAGGGCTCGCCAACTAATTGTTGTTTGAGCATTCTCTGCCCTGTATTTACCACTTATTTTTTAGGTGTTAGCCAGAAGGTTGGACGACGGCGCTGTGCAGAATTGCGTGGGATCTATTATTTCAGCGTCTCTTGTTTTGACATCGCCGGAATGCATCAAAAATAATACATCATTTACAAAGTCATTTTTTAATTTAATTGAGCTTTCTTTACTGTAACTCAATCTTGAATATTTTACTGTAAAAAACTATTTGTAATTACTGTAGACGTATCTCTGGTACAGCTAATGTTTTACCGTTAGTGTCTTGTTTTGTTGTAAACATCCTACTGGAAAGATCTTCTTTTGCTGTGACCGTCATCTTAGTTGTTAATGTCATACCGTAAGTGAATTATTGTTATGTAAAAGTCCTACTTCAAACGTCTCCCTCTACTGTATGAGTAAAAGTAATGGTCTATTCCTGTTAACTGTATCAGTACTACTGTGAACGTCCTCCCTTGCCGTAAGAGCCTCATTTTCTATTGTTTTTAGGTTAGACGAGTTTGTGGTGATTGTCAGTCACATCAAAAAAAAGAATGAAAAAATCGAAAAAGTTTACGGCGCCAAATTAATAGAAGTCAGCAACAATTGGGCGCTATTGAATATCAAGTCAATTGATGTTGAGGAGTTGTGTCCACCTGACCCAGCGCCCAAGCGCGTCGCTCTCTTGCCAATCAATCCATCGTTGTCCAACCCATCAGTGATTGAATTGCACCCCGACTTGTACAGACGATCCAACTGTTATATGGTCGCGTTCGAGACGGTTTCCAACGGTAACTTTCTTTCTCTTTCACTTTTTGATCTCTTTGCCCTCTTTACATCCTGCCTCTTTTCTTCTTTTATTTTGTAATTATTTTTTATTTGGTAAGTTTCATCGTTTCCTCCTCCGTTCATGTTTCCTTTTCTTCCTTCCTCTTTCATGATTCTTTTTCATCATTTCCTCCATTTATCTTATTTCTTCTTCTTAAATTATTCATTACTTTCTTATCCTTACGCTATATTGCTCTGATCGTCTCTTTTTGTATGTTCATTTATTCTTCTTCCTCGTAACATTTCTTGTTTTCCTATTCTTATTAATATTCATCAATCATCCATTTTCGAATTGAAAAACTAATAGCAATTAATACGTTAAACTCTTAATTTTTTACCCCAGTTTAGCATCCGCATTCGCACGTTTGGACGAGCGCCAAACCGTTCTTCGCATCAACTTGGAAGCACTCATCAACGCCAATGACTCGGAGTTTGACTTGTACCAAAGCCGAATCGTTGAAAATAGCACTGCCTGCTATGTAAGACAACTACAATAATGCTTCAGACCAAAATATTTTTTGAATTCTGTTTAGGATGACATGGGCGCAGCCGTCATTTGTCACATAATGCCACAAGACCGCAACTTCCAAGTGGGAATGTTCCGCTTCCTCAATTTCTACCAATCGGCAAATGTCGACAAGTTAGTCTTCTTCTTTGCTTTCTTTAGGAATAAACAATTTATTACAAAGCTAATTACTTTACAACCAAATAAATAATAAGAAAATGTAAACTTATTGCACGTAAAGCTACAGTAAAAAATATAAACCTACAGTAATACGCGACCGTAAGAATGTGTAAGCCTTTTGTGAGAAAATGTAAGTATGAAAGCATAAATAAACCATCAGAAAATGTAAGTCAACCGTAAGCAAATGTAAGCTTACAGTAAAAAAAGGTAACTCTACAGTAAGTATACTGTAAGAAAAGATGAGTAAAAAGCATGAATTTCAGTTAAAACAAAGACTAAACTTTAGGTAAACTAAGGTCATAAATCTAAGCAATCACAACTTAAGCCTAAGCCTTAACCTATACTTAAATCACACAGTATTTGGATTGTTTAGGTTTATGCTTAACTCACAATTGTGTGACCAGCAGGCTAACGTAAAACGGAATATCCGTGGGTCGACAATATGCAACTGTTAAAACAAATATAGCCCAAACAAAAGAAATTATTAACCAAAAATACATTTAATTTTTTTTACAAGGACCAACATTGAAAGCTGTACATTGGCACAAGAAATGAAGTTCTCTATGCTCAGCGGCGACCAACAACTCGTTAACGCAATCCAACGCAACGACTTTGCCGAGTTCATTCAGGTGTACAAATCCTGCAACTTTATTGCCCCGGAAACAGAAGAGGTAATTTGAATGCTGACCGACTTTTTTCTGAATACATTGCCTGAATATACACCATTTTACAATTTTTAACCTTTATTGAATGCAGATTATGATTTTTTTTAAGCATGAATTATACTAATAAAATAATGTCTCAACAAGTTAAGAACAAGCCAGCTACATTTCAAATGAATCAATTGACACAATACAACGTCCAATAGAACTATACGTTTTCATTTACATCATTAAGATCAAAAATTTGGCATTTTGCTAAAAATAATTTCAAAAGCTTAACATTTTGCCAAAAATACAAAATTATTTCACTCTGCTTTATTTGCCGCCTGTGCATCCAAGCAATTCCGCAGTTTCAATTTTTATCCGTTTCTTGAGCAACGTTTGAAGAAAAAAAATTTGGTAGTTCAATGCAAAAGCGATGTCAAAAAAGATGCAAAGAAACAAATTGTCGCCGGACAAAGAAAACGCAATTTGTAATTAAAATGAATGATCAACTTTCAGCCTCGGCTCCATATTACAATACTGACGTCTGCCGACTTTTATAATTATTTAAAAGTCATAAATACTTATCAAACTGCGTTGTCTAAATTATACAAAAGTTGTGGTAACTATGTATTAAATGACTTTGTGTTTCATTCCAACGATACGTTAATTAATACGCAAACCAAAAACAATAAATATATTACATACCCATATCAAAAAACAATGGTTTGTCTTACGACGAATAACTAAAAAAAAAAAGTGTTTACCCAAAAATAAAAAAGAAATAAAAAAAGACTAATTTTCGACAAAAAAAGATTTAGGCAATAAGACTTTTTCCATCGGCAAATAGTTCGCCCTTCACCCAATAGTCCAAACTTTTTTTTTAGCATTTTTTTTTTTAGCAGACGCCTTCCTTAAAAGCCAATGGTTTTACATCTCAACCCCCGTTGAACTACTGTTGCTAAAGTTGCGACAATTCGCAGACGCTTGTTTCTGGCCAAAGTCGTTGGTCGGCGCTCCACCACCACTTGACTCAAAGCCATAACAGCGTTGGAGGTTTTCAAGCAACGCGTTTACCTCCGGCATCCGTCGGCCAACCTTGCTTGCTAACATGCGGACAACGCCCACGTTTTTGATCAACAATTTGCGCGTCGCCTCAACGTTTTGATCGAGAAATTTCAGAGCGCACCGCAAGCATTTCTCCGCCGCTATCGACCAAAACCGTCGATAACCAAAAGACTAAAAAGGAAAATTGTTAAAAGCATATTTTATAAAAAAAAAATTTACGGTAAACGGTCATTATTAAAGCAAACCTCAAAAAACGTTAAGTAAGACTGCAGAATAAAGTCGATAGCGACGGCGTCGTTCAACGAGTACGGCGCTGTGTAAATAATGATGTCCAGCGTCAGCTCCAACACCCTTTTAAAGATGAGCGAGTCGCGGAACTGGCGCGCACTCTTCTGCATGATTGACGCCGCGTGAATGGACAACAACGGAATTTGTCTACAGCAAACAAAATTAATAAATAAAAAGTTTGATAAAAAAATTAAAAGGGTACCTGGCCATGACCAACGGCTTCACCTTGGCCTCTTCAATCAGTTGGTCCATAATTTCGTTGATTATGACGCTGGTTGTCTCCGATAGCACGGTGTCCTGTTGTGCCGGCTGTTTTACAGTCAGACGAATGGCAGTCGTTGAAGCACTACCATAGAAATCGTTGTTGATGAGACTAATCAAATCGGTGATGGTCTGATGCAAAATATTGTCAAAATCATTGATTGAAAGTAGTTCGGCGGGGCGGTACAATTGTTTTCGACTGCCAATCGACAATAGCTTCAATTCTTGCGTCGACATTGACAGCCTTGAAATCGTAGTCTGGCTAATGGTGTTCCGGGAAAAACCTAAAAATAATCTCATTTATCTTTGGCGTCCTAAAATACTCAAGCACTTATAAAAACCAAAAGCATGAGGTTTACCTGGAAATTTAGTGTTAATACTATCAGCGATCAATTCAATCATCTTCAGTCTTTGACGACGCTCGTCGTCAATTGCCTCGCGCAGCTTCAACTGCGACTCAGAGTCGGCGACTTTCTGCCTCAACATTTTAAGCGTCTCTTTTCCATTTTTCGACTCACAATCTCGCTCCACAAACGTCTCCACGTCGCTCTCCTCAAATATGCCCGATAGAATGCGGATGAATTGTTCGAGTGTCGGCTGGGCAAATTGCGCGGAGTTGGCCGCATCCGTTTTTGAGTATTTGTGATAGGGCGTCGCTGGCTTTCGATTTGACTTTTCCACTTTTGTGTTGCTGACTTCGGTTTTGCTGTCATGAAACTGCCTCAACAACTCGGCCAACACGTAATCGAAAAGCACAGCAACTTGATCGGGCGTTGGCAAGTGTCTGCACTTGGACGAGTTCGAAATGACACAATTCTCTACAAAATTAATAACTGATAATGCGATGAGCCTAAAAAATAATAAAATGAATTGGAAGAGTAAAAAATAAAAAGAGTCCTTAAAACTATGCTTGAGCTTTAAGATGGCCGTTCAAAAAAAGAAAAACTAACTGTTTATTAAACGATCGCAAAAGCGTGTCCATAACCCGTTGAATTGTTGAAAGTGAAGAATAGACAGTAATTTGTGAAATTAGGTCAAGAATGGGCAGACAATTCAAAGAGAACAATGCAAAAACTTCTTCGCTAAACGGCGCATCGGCTGTATCTGCAGTGGAGGAAGTCGACGAGGCCTCCCGTTTCACATTCAACGACGCAAAAATTTGTGGATGTAGAATATAGTATTGCTCCAACAAATCATTCATTTGTTGTTCGGACTATAACAAAAAGAAAAAAAATTAAATATAATTAAACAAACATGTAAGATGATGTAAAACTGTGAATAAGGTAAAAATGTTTAATATCACAAAAAGTTATATCGAAAGTTAAAGCTCAGAACTTTGTTAAGAAGTTTTAATGATTTTAAACTGACCAAAGTCTACTGTATAGCCTAAAGGAACTCAAATATTATATTTGTGTGACCAACTCAGGCAGCCCAAAACGTAAGAAAAATACCTTTTTTTATTATTACAGTTTGCATCTGTTGTGAAAGACAAATTATATTCAATTAGTAGTTGGTCTCTCAACGACTTTATCTTTCGAGCAATTTGCTATTTTAGGCATTTTTATTGTGTTGTCTGATTGAGATTTGCTGGTGCTTAGAACATTATCCAAGTCTTGCATTTTTAGTTGTTTCATTAAACTGGCCCAACATAAAACAAAACAAAAAATCAGTCTTGGCCCACAAGATAATAGCACGCTAAACACAAAACACCGTTCGCAAAATTGACTTAACAAAAAGCAAATTCGTAAGAAAACACTAAAATTAGTCCTTAAATTCACAACAAAACCTGACCACAAATCAAAGAACTAACCAATTGGCCTTCGGCAAACAGTTTGGTCAGCTTCTTAATGACTCCGCCACTTTTAACTTCGTCGCCGCTTTCCACTTCGTAAATCAACGCCTTCAAATCAGTGTTATTCAATTTGAGTTTGTTCGCAACGCCTTTCTTCTTCGACGTCGCTATATTGTTGAAGGCAGTGGTCACATGCTTTGAATTGAAGCGATATAATAGGGAAGAAACGAAATGGGCGTTCGGACAAACTCGTTCAACTCGCTCCGACAAATTGGTCAACAACGAACGGATTGCGTTTTTCTAAAGGCATAAAAAGTGTATTTTGAGTCAGTCTTTTGAAAAGGTTGTCACCAGATAGATCGCATATTGCTTCCGTAGTGAACAGTGGCGCAGAATATTTATGTATGCTTTAGTAATATAAATGATACATATACAGATTGCGTAAAAAGTTCCCAGAATTTAATTTCATTGAATTTCTTGTGCAATTTTTTATATATAAAATGCTTTAATCGTATTTTTTATTTTTAGTTTTGTTTAAGTTATGAATTGTAAAAATGCAGTCATTGCGGTGGTCAAATTACACAAAGCAGAAATGAATGCGGCCGACATTGTTCTGACCACCGGTTTTAAGCAAAGCAACATCTATGACGCCATCAAACGGTACAAGGAGACCGGCAGAACCGCCAAGCGACTACCCAACTACTGCGATTACTCCGGAGAACATTCAGAAGGTTCGCTGCCGGATTTAACTAAATCCCAAACAGTCAATGCGCAAAACGGCCAAGGAGATCCTAATCAGCAGGGAACGAGCCCGAGTCTATCACATCGTTAAGAGGAAACTGAGACTGCGCGGCTACAAAATTGCACAAACTACAAAACATTTTCTAAACGACGTGATGAAAGTGAAACGACTAGAAAAATCTCGTCGGATGTTTCGTCTGATTAGTGGTGCTCGCCTGTCTAAAATGCTCTTCACCAAAGAAAAATCTTTGGATCTGCAAGACTGAGAAGACTTCGCTGATCTTCATCGAAAATAAAGTCAAAATCAATGCCGCCAACTATCAGCACTGAGTTCTACGCGCCGTAGGAATCGCGGCACTTTGGTCCTGCAGGATTCACGTTTCAGCAGGACTGAGCACCGGTGCATTCAGCCCGTTCAACAATGGCTGTCTGCTCTTTCCGGGCTTTTGGGGGCAAAGACGTTTGGCCGCCAAATTAGCCGGATTTAAATCCAATAGACTACTCCTGTATTTTTTTGGAGGAAAAAGTTTCGGCCAGACGTTACACCATTGTAGAGGCGCTAAAAATGGCTTTGACGCAAGCCTGGGAAAAATGTGCAAGCATCGTTGGGAACATCAGCAAACTACTGAGAAAATGAATTGGAGGCCTAAGGTGACAATTTTGAGCATTTATTGTAAATTTTTTTTTTGATGTTACTCGTCCAATAAACGTTGTTGAGCTGAATGTCATTTTTTGTTTATGCGGTATTTTTGTACTGTTGAAAAATTTAAAAAACATTACGGGAACTTTTTACACACCCTGTATAATCAATAATTAATGTGTTTCATACCACATTTTCATCGTGTTCCTAATTTACATTAATTTTTTACATTTTAATAAACCGATTTAAAGCCCTCGTCCCATTGCTCAAAATCAATTGAAAAAATGGAAAAATCTATATATAAAACAAATAATTTCAATAGCAAAAAAAACTTTTTTGCTATTGAAAAGTAAAAAATGAAAATCTGACACAAAAGTTCCGTTACATTATGCAATACAACAGAAACCTATTTTAAGTCATAGTATGTCACTTTTGCGATGTCAAACAGAAGTTTAATCATATTATACAAAGGCGCATTCAAAATTCTTCTGGATTTCATTAATAAAAAACATTTGTATAAAACACATCGAAAAGCAATACCTGTGAACAAACGTCTATCAACACAAGAAGAATGGCAAATAATGTGTTAGGAAGCTTATACGCGAATAATCGAATTTTTTGCGCAATAAATGTAATAACAGCTTTGGCATATTGTAAACTTTCGTTTAAACGTTTTGCGTCGCAAATCTGCGTTTCCAGATTCGCTAAAAAATTGCGAAAAGTTTGCAAAGAAATTATTTTGCTGTCAATGGCCTTGCAAACATCGTCGAGACTGCTCAGAATTATCGCCTTTTTCTTTTTGTGAATTGCTAACTTCGGACAATAAATCGTTCAAATATTCTAAAAAAAAACAAATTTTTGAGATATTTATTTACAGATCTAAACAAATGGAACCTGCCGCAGAAGTTGGTTGGGAAAAGTCCACAATAGTCTTCCCTTCCAAGCTCTTTTTGATTTCCTCTAATTTTAAATCGAAAGCCGGAAGAAGTGGCAATTTTACGGTTGTCTGTGAGGTTGATTTTGAGACATTAAAAGTTTTTGCTAACGATTCCATGTTGGCCAAAAACTACAAATCACTTAAAGTTGAACAATTATTTGTAGTAAATTCTTTAAACGATTTTAATGAATTAATATTTTAAAAATTATTCATCAAAACCGAAAGACAAATCACTAACAACTTAAATCCAATCCTTCAACAAAAACAGAAAACAATTCAATATTTAGTTAACATTTTTTACATATATAATACAAAAATTTCCTTGCATTATGTTGTAACATTTTATAAACTTTATTAATTCACATTAAAAAAAACTGACCAAGTCGCAACCTTCTCCGCCTTTTAACTTGTAAGCGCGTACAAATGGGATTGCCACAAGAGCCTTTTCGATGTGCCCTAATTTTGAATTGTTCAAAATGGCCAAGAGGCGCGAACAGCTGAAAGGCGAAAGCGCAAACGACTGAATGAAATCAAGCGCCTGCTCCGGCGTCACGCCTTCCAAAGCCACCTACAAAAAAAAAGTAAGTTAGCAGAATATTTCGTATAAATTAAAATATAAACCTTGACGATTCGTTCGTCGTGCGCCGAAAGCATTTTCATTTTCAAATGTGGCGGCAATATGTCAACAACTTGGTTACGATCCGTTGCCTTGGTCACTGTCAAGTGCTGAAGATTGGAGCCGCATTTCGGAAAGAAAATTTTCATCAAATATTCCCGACTGTCCAGCTCGTCGGAATCGTCGCTTTGTTTTTTGGCTGACTAAACATATACATAATATTTGATTTTTCAGAGAAATGCAGTGTGTCTCATAATTAAAAAAAAATGTCTCATAATTATAAGACACTTTTGATTTTAAAGTTTCGAGTTGCATAACGTTTGCTTCTTTGGATCAAAAGTGTACTATTGATTATTAAAAAGTGTTGTAATAAATCGTTTCTTAATAACTTTTGCAAAATTTTACTTAAAAAAGTTTAATTAACTTAATGTTTTATAATTTTGAGACGCTTTTAAAACTGATTTTTTAAATATAATTTAGTAATTTGCAGAAAACCTGGCTTTATAATTTGCGTTAAGCAAATTTACAATACATGGCTATTTTATAACCTTTTTTCAACTTACCTTCAAAATTTCGGCCCTTTTGGGTCCAAAGAAGCAAAAGTTATGCAACTCGAAACTTTAAAATCAAATAGTGTCTTATAATTTTGAGACACACTGTATATTAAATTTGAGTGCAATAAATCAATTAAGACTAAATTTATACAAAATTGCAATTCATGAACAGATTGATTACCATACAACTCATTCAATCATCAAACAAATGTCAAAGGCATAATCCAGCATCCATACAGAGTAGAATTTTTTTTAAACATACTGTATTGAAGGTCTGTAAACGATTGGCATTATAGACGAGAATTGAGTTTTTGCAAGAAATTCGAGGAAAGCGTACAATGAAAAAAACTTATTATTGGTCCATTCATTTGTTTTATGCAAGACCAATAAGACTTTGTATGTTATCATTGCAAAGACTAGTCGGAGGTCTTTGGTTTTAATACAAAAGTTTACGTTCTTTATTTTTGGATTTGTCATAGTTATTTTCAACGGCAATTTTTTCTGTCATTTAGACAACAAAAAAGTTGAAGTGTGACCAAAAGGCCTACTAGTCTTTCGTTGAAAACAATAAAACCGACCAGCAACATGTCTTTTCATTGTATGTTTTTCATATTTGTTTCCAAGATCTAAATTTTGGTCCATTGTACCAGTCTTACAAAGCTTTGCTAGGCTATACTGTTTCAAAACGGCGTTGTCTTGTTTGGATGAATTGAATCAATATACTATACTGAGTTTAAATAGTATGAGATGCAAAAAATCATCCACAACCCGATTTGAGTTGCGTAAATTCAAAAGAAAAATTAATATTGAATTTTTTGCTATCCAAAAAAGTACACGAACTTGTACGTCGCAAAATGCTTCAGACAGCAGCTCCATAATCGCCGAAACAATCTGTGAATCGATTTCAAACTCCATCTTTGGCTCTTCAATAGAAATGTGCAAGAGGTTTTGTTCGGCGACCAACAAATTAGATGCCCACGCGTCGTCATCAACTGAAGGTGTGTTGGCGGCATTTGATGAAACCTCCAATTTTTGAATGTATAGCGCATAAAAATTTGTGAGACAATCACGAACGCTTTTGTACTCGGACAAGTCGTCGGAGGTGCGCTTCACAAGACTGGAAAGGCGAGCAGCAATCTGGAATTATAATGAAAATAAAAATGTCGCTGCACAGAAAATCCTTGTATAAGCAGTGTGGCTAAACTTTAAATTGGTAAATGCTGAAACATAAAAAAAAAAAACCAACGCTGTGAAGCACATCGCATCCAGCGTGCTGTGAAATGAATTTTATGTACTGCAAAAGGCGAGCAACAATATTTTCAATAATGCAGCACTTTCCTAACGCCTGACAGATGCTGTTCTTCAAATTGTCAAAGAAAGAAATTTTCGTTAACAAAAAAACTGAAGCGTTGGCATCATCCAGCATTTTGGCATTTATCGATTCCTCTCCGACAATCATGCATTCATCGTCCTCCACTTTTTCGATTACCTAAATAGTGAAAGTGTATTAGTGAGGCTTTAACTACTAAAAAAAAACTTAGCACTTAGTGCTCCAAATTTTTAACAAAATTGGTAGCTAAATGTCAAAAAAATGAAAAAAAGTTAAAGAAATTTGAAAATTGAAAACAAAAAATAAAAATATTAGCATTGTAAATGCTTATAATACAAACAGCAAATTAAATTATTATAATTGTAAGATCTTAATGCCAAGTATTTTTATCAAGAATGACCAGTATAAAATAGTTACGTCTCTTAACACAAAGGCTCACTATTACGCGACACACTGTTGACAGGTGAAATCGCGCCTATTCTGGCTCACATCTTAGCTAATTTTGCTTTGTAATTACTTATTATTTGATGAGCGTTTTTTGGTGAGTCAGAGTACGAGGTCTTGTTTAATACCTCTTAAACAACCCTATTTAGCAGTAGCCAACAGTTTTAATTTATACACGGGTAATTTATCATAAGCCTAAGCCTCCTTTTATAGTAATACGTTATCTAATGTCACATATGCCCTCTTTCTTAGCCTTAAGTATTTACAAAAAGATATTCAAATTTTATTATAAATTTTATATTTTCAGCCATTTTGTTTGAAAAACATTTAAACACTAAAAATGAAAAATGAATTTAGAAATGCATATTAAAACAATCTAAACACACACCGAAAGCAGTTGGTGAATCAAGTATATCGCGACTTCTCGCTCATCAAAAATCGGAGAGCCCAATTTAGCTAGCAAAAAGTTAACAACAGTTTCAACGCTTTTTTCGCATTTTGAATTCAAAATATTGTCGCGTAGACGAGAAACAATCTAAAACAAATATTTTGAACAGGTTAAAAGTTAATCAAGCCGTAAAACACGTTTACCTGCGATTGAACGTCCTCGGGAAAAGAGGGCAATTCCTGGAATCTTTTGAGACCCAACTGTTGTTGTAAAATCAACAAAATCAGTTGGCAGAGGCATTGGAGTGGAATAGCGGAGTCGATCAGTGATGCGTTACTCGACACCATTTGTATGACGGCTGGGAGAGTGCGCTCAGCGCCCTGGTCCTGTAAATAAAAGCATGAAATACGTTAACATAAGGTCAGCATTTAGTAAATAAAAAAAGTGTATCATTGAAACTAAAGAAACTGAGGGTTACTTAAAGAAAAAAAAAGGTTAGCTAAACTAATAACACACTTTATACGACAGAAAATTGTCAAACAAATAAATCTCAACCAACAATTTCAAAAGTGCAATTTTTCATTAAAAAAACACGAGCTTAAGAGGAATCAGCATAAAAAAACGCAAAAATCGATTTTTTTTTTCGCATTGTGAAACTCATATGGTAAAAAGACAAACTCCACACATACTTTGACCTTCGTTCAAAAATCTTCAAAAAAGTTAAATAAAACTCGTTCAAATAATTTTGAAAACGAGATTTTAAAAAAATTGTATTTTGCTTAACTTACTCCTCGTAGTTACACAACTACTAATGAACCGTTTTTTTCCTATACCACAAAATGTTTACCCTTAGCACGCATTGCAGGATGTCGGGCGCTCTGAGGGAACAAAGCGCAAAATGCAATGAATATTGTTCGTTGCACTGTCGCAAATATTCAAGGAAAAAATTTGCCGGTCGGCGCAAAACTCCTCTAAAAGCAACGTACAATCAAACTGCTTTTATATACTCTTCAAAAAAAGACATACGTTGGATTAAAAAAACAAATGGGTAGGGGCGATTCCGCTCCACAAGCACTTGCATTTTGTGCGCTGCCGCTGTTGCTTGACGACGCGTCGTCAAAAGCTTCACGCACGTTCAACGTCTTTAAACTTTTCGCTCGCCGGCTAGCTCGCGCTCATCTACCTCAACAATACGAGAGGCGCTCAAATTGTCAACACCAGGCGGTGGAAAATGATAATCTCTAAAATCAATTAATTTTACTCAAAAATTTATATAAAATTTTAATGAGTCACAAGAAAAAAAGTAAATTTTAAATAACAATTGCAGTTTACTAAAAAAAATCTTAAAAATGTAAGCAAATTACTTGGTTATCGCCATATGCAAAATCATTCGAAGTGTTGGAAATTTGTCGTACAAACTTTTCAACAAAGTATTCCGGTTCAAACATGTCCAAACGGTGGTGAGAAACCACGATTTCCAATACAAATTCTTTAAAGCCAGTGGGCGCGTCAAAGAGCTAAAAAAGGTAAATATAAAAAGGCACAAACTGGCAAAAACGCCACCAATTAAAATAAAATGTAGTAGAAGGACACAAAAATAACAGACGAGCAATGGTTAAGCAACAGTTATAAAGATTATACCCATTTTATAATTTACTGGATGCGTCCAATTTTCTGTAATTCTTCATTATTTTTTTACATCTGCAAAAATTGATGCAATTTCAGTATTGAATTATTATAAGTAAGCTATACAATCAATGGCTTAGGATATTTTACTTATGCATCACATAAAAGCCAACGCCCATTTTGCATAATACAATTTTGTAACGCTTATTAATTATGAAAATAGCTTTAAAATAAAAACAGGTACTACAGCACTATTGACTCATTCCATAATCATAGTGTAAATTACCTGTCCTCCACATTGTAGACACTCAATTTGAACAATTTGTCGATGACGTGAGGCGACTTAACAATCAACAAAGGGTTATTTTCTGAAAAAGATCAATATTAGTCATTTATCAGCAAGGTTTTGGAGCGCACATAAAATAAAATTAATAGTAGTATCATAGTTACGATATATACTGCACAACAGGCCAAAATTTTATAGCTGGGGTTTTAGGCAAACAATTTGCCAAAGCTTTTATCACTGTAGCTTATGCAATACTTCATAAGTAACATTAGCAAAAAATAAGCTTTGCAGAAAGCTATGAATAATCTATAGTATATCATTATATTAACGTGCAGTTCAAGAAAAAATAGATAGATAACTTTTGCTGTTCACAAACTCGCGCCAAACTAAGACTTAAATTATTAATATAATTTTAAGCAAAATTTGGTGAGACGCAAGTTGATGGGCGCAAATGAGTATTTTACTATAAATTTTTTAATTTAAAAATGCGAAAATTACAACCAAAGCGCTGAACAATAATGATAAACTTTATACTCTTTACAAAATATAATATACCGTTTTCGAAGCCACGAATCGAAAGTGAGCGTTTCGTTAGAGCCTCCAAAATCGAAAGCACATCGTTAAGCAACAGTGAATGCCTTTGAACGTTGGGTGTCATCGTGCCAATATCTATCAGATCTACGACTAAACTTTCCTCGATTGGACATTCGGCAATCACTTTCATAAACTGATTAAACTCCGCCTCCAATGGCCAGTTTTCGGCGACGGTATAAAACGAATACTAAAAGAGAAATGTCGAGGGTGTGCATAACGAAAAAAAACTTACATTTCCAAAGTACAGCAATATATAATAAGACTTCAAATAGAACGTGCTATTCACCGCAATCAGTCGAACGGCCCACTTCAAAAAGTCCACAACACAAAGCATAAACCCATTTAATTGCGCATGGAATTTGGTGACGCTCTCCTGGTTGGCAAAATGCTGTTGTAGCATCGCAGCGTTGGCAGAGACTTTTTTCGACTGGACTGTCTCTTTTATAAGTGGTGTAATCCCCAAAAACGGAAGTGTGGCGGAAACATCAATAAATGCACGAAATAGCATATCCTAAAAATAATTTATGAATAAGAATTCAATAAATACGTGAAAGAAAGAGTGAAATGTATAAAACAGAAATGATACGCGCTTCCGATGATTTGTCCATTGGAAAGACAATTTTGCATAAACTTTAGTAAGTTAATACCAAAAAATTAACAAAATGTATAACTTGCTTAGGGAAAAAAATAAATGGACGTAATTAACGTAAAAATACAATTTTATGGTATGAAACAGGTTTATATTCTTAATGACAATAAAACCAGAACTATAGCAAACGGATTGTACTGCTGTGTAGGATAAAGCTACTCTGTCAAAAAAACTTTGCTAAGCATTGTACAAATGATATACGCAGTTGCAAACTTCAAAACTTAATTTTAAAAAATTAAGAATGACACTTAAAAAGTATAAAACAAATCAACTTAAAACGCAAAATATTACCTGCAAGTGTTGTGGAACCTCCAGAATAGAAACGCGAAAAGTCGCAAACATTGTCTTCGCAAAAGAAACAAATGAAAAGTCGGCACGAACGCTTGACCGCACAAAATCGCGCAAGAAAATGCGAACACTCTTGGCCGCGTCCGGATTTTCGAGACGAGTGATCAAATATTTGGAAATCGCCTGAAAATTGAGATTGTTTAAAAAATTGAATAAATAGACGTGTTGCAAATTCTCAGTCTCAGCCACATACATACATTAAAGGCTAAATCCCGCCTCATTGAATTAAGTTTTATCGGACGTTTATTATTTTTTTTGGAAAGCGCAAGTAATGTTGCGGCACGTGTTGGTTCGCAACCATTCAGACACACATTACAATTAGTGTCACAGGAAATTTTGTTGAACGATTCGTATGTTTTTTCCAATCAATTTCGGTGGTAGAAAACAAATCGACAATGTCAAGTTGCAAACACCGGGTTTGCCTTATTTATAAAATCACCTAACTGAAAAAGTCAGTTAATGAGTCAATCTGCGATAAGTCAAACGACTGTCACGTCTTCAAAAAATCGTAAAAAAATAGCCAATCGGTTTTTTTTTGCCATTTACACTACTCATAAAAATTTCTTTCTTTTACACTGCATTTCAACTTTTTTTAAGACGTAAATTTGTTAAAATTAATGAAAAAACTAGTGAAACACTGTTTATCAAACAAAAACTTTAGGAAAAACAAATGCCAATTTTTCTAATGTCAACGATTTAACTGCATTTTCGCCGACATTTTACATAACTACAAATATTTAATAGTTTTAAACTGCAGAAAAAATTCCATAAACTTTCCAATATGTTCTATTTTGCAACACCAATTAAAACTCACCTCAGACGTTTCCGCAAAATTGAAACTGTAAATCGATTGCAAAATGCTCATATTATGTTGTAATTTCATTGGCTGAAATTCGTTGTCCATTATTACGGTAATTAGTACCGAGCAGGCGCCGGGACAATGCGTCAAAATGTCCCTGAAAATGATAAATTAAAATAACGTTAGTCTCTTAAACACACAAAAACTTATAAAAGAAATAAAAAGAAAAGCTTTACGCCATGGAATAAGTAAAGACTAACTTGAGAGCCACTTGAAATACATTCATGACTAGTTTGCTCCTCAACGCTCGCAATCCAACCAAGCACAACAAAGTCTCTAGGTTTTCCTCGGTATAGGAGTCGTGCAAATTCGCTGCAATATGCAAGAGGAGCTCCATGGCCTGCCGTTGCAATTTGCCGTTTTGGAGCCAGTTATCCAGCTTTTTAACGATTAAAACGCGGATTTTCGAGTCTGCAGTACACAACGCAAGAGTTTTTAATGTGTTCTTGGTCGGCTCTGCTTGCTTTTCAAAGTAGTCGCGCAGTGTGCGTAGCGCTGTATTGATCTCATCGGTCGATTTGTTGAATTTGGATTGCTGCAAATTACAATAATTATTTATATTATAGAGCTTATACTTTTATATTTCTTACTTTCAAAAATAAGAGCTATATAACAAGAAAATCTAGATAACGTTGAACACACATGATTCAATTATAGCAAACCTGAGGAAAACAATTTAAATTGTAATCAAAAAAAGAGACACACCCCTTCATAGGATTCACGTTGCGTGTAAGGCAAATCACAGGCCTGGCACGATTGCTCGGACGGAAATGTCGAACTGCCAAATATTGAGCAAACAGCCATAAGTAAATTGTTGGCGTTTGTTCGGTCCACCCAATTGCGCGCACCCAACGAATCATTTAGCGCGTAATTGACCATCGCCAGCGGCCAATTCTCCATAGAAGAAATCATTTGAGTAAGTAGTGATATCAACGAATTGGTCTGCAATGTAGCCTGTGTGCTGTTCAACGTGTTAAGCAACATCAAAAGCGCCAAAAAAACGTTGTTGCTCTAAATAAATACAGCATTTTATAGCTAAATCAGGCAAAATAACGTATCTTGAATTTGAAGTTGGCGCCAAATATAATTGCGCAAGAAAAACGACAACTTTTTACAAACAAACAAACAAAATTAGAATTTACAAAAAAATTTATACTATTATTCTAATTATTATATTTCAATTTTATTTATGTCCAATATACATATATATTCTATGTCCGATCCTACACAAAGAAATATCAAATCTTAAGTGTAGGCAAAACTAATTATATGTTTAAAAATTAGTAAACGTTCCACAATACTCCAATCATTCGCAACCAACAGCTCATCAAGGAAAAAAAGTCGATAAAAAAAACAAAAAAACAATGTCCAAATATTGATAAACGGTAAAAAAAACAAAACCTTCATTAAGCGCTCTTCATCTTTAACAAAATTGATAATTACAGTGATGAAATCTTTGTGTGCCAATGGGTCATCAGCCGAGAAAACAAATTTAATGGCAGCGCAGACGGTGCGAGCCATGCGATTAGGCTTGTTCTTTTCTATGGACGCCGCAATAACATCTTCAAATGTTTTGGCGCTGACTTCAATGTCGGCAGAAAATTCCATCCACGATGTATCGACGTTGAGGAGTTTGGCTGCGGCGGCGCCGGATGCCGACGTAGAACTGGTATTTGCAAGTGTTGGTGTAGATGAGGTTGATGGACCAGCACCAGGAGCTGCACTAACCGCGCCAACACTGCGAAACTCTAACTTAGGCCGTTTAGCAGTGCCACCTGCGCCCTAAAAAAATATTTTTTATATTTTGAGATTTCTGCAATGAAAAATATACCATTGTAGAGACTCTCTTATGCGTCGACTGGCTGCCTAATATATGGTTGCTGAGGCGTGATTTCAAGTCCTGGCGCGCATTGCCAAAACTGCCACTCGCCTTCGGTTTTGTAATACTAATCTTCGATGGCCGATTATTCATTAAAAAATATTTATAAACACTTCAAAAAAGAAAATCTAAAAAAATTCTTAAATACGACGAAGTGTTGTGTAGCTGTTCATAAGCACAATAAGTAGTAGGCTATTCAACGAGCTGGTTGAAATTGGCAACTTTCACTGGTTGCGACCAGTTAAAATTTCGATGATAGGCCAGACAAAACAACCAGACCACCCTTCAGAAAACATTGACTGAGAAAAATCGGGGTAAAAATTCTCCGTTTTTCAACAATAAAGAGGAAATTCAAAAAATTTAAAAAACTGCACATTTTTTTCATTTTCAAAAAACAAGAAAAATCTTCTTGTTTTATTTTACAGAAAACTGCTGCAGGACCCAATTATTTTTTTTACAAATTATTTTATTAGGTGTGCAAATAAGTTTCCGCCGTTTTTTAAGGCATGAATTTTTAACAATATACTATATTTTTAAACAAAATTTTTTATTAAAAATAATTCCCGTCACTCAGCACAACATTTTCCCACAGACTGGGCAATTTGTGGATTCCACTATAAAAAAAATTTTCGTTTTTTGACGTTATCCATTCATCAAGCCATTCTTGGGCTTCTGCGCGATTTTGGAATTGCTGTTCCGCTAGACCGTGAGCCATCGACCGGAAAAGATGATAATCCGATGGGGCGATGTCAGGAGAGTATGGCGGGTGCGGTAAAACCTCCCATTTGAAATTCTTTAGGGTGTCTTTAATCGAACGCGCGACATGAAGCCTAGCGTTGCCATGGAGCAGTATCACGTCAATTCATAGGGCACCCATTTTCCTTACCTTCTGGATCTTTCCCATGGCGTGCAGACGATGTGAAACAGCTTGCTGAGTGATGTTTAAGGAAACCGCTAACTATTTTTGCGTCTGAGCCGCATCTTCATCCAGCAAAGCCTGAAGTTCTTCGTCTTCGAACTGTTTTGAGGGTCCTTTTCGATCCTTATCGTTAACGTTGAATTCACCCGATTTGAAGCGTTGAAACCGTTCTCGACACGTTCTTTCAGAAGGAACATTGTTGCCGTAAGCTTCAACGAGCATTTGTTGAGCTTTGGAACTTTTTTTCTTCAGATGAAAAAGAAAAAGTAACGCTTCCCGCAAATGTCGTTTTTGAGGCACAAAAGTTGACATCTTTAAAGCTAAAATTGAGGGGTTATTTTAAGTCATATAAGAACTATAAAATATCAATAAATAGTATTTTTAACGCAGAAAAGAGGCAAAAAAATGCAATACATACAAATTTATTTATTTATGCATAATATATAAAATTCAAAAACGGCGGGAACTTATTTGTACACTTTAATACAAGTTTAGTTTGGCGTAGGGCCTGAGTTCAACTTTTGTTTGACCGGTCGCTGATTGACAGATTTTATTCTTCGCGAACTGTTTATTTTTTTGAAATATATTTTTTAATTTTGTTGTTTTAATGGTTACATACGAAATACGCGTTATATATCCGTTATAGCTATAAAGATATCTCAATAAAGACTTTTTTTCGTTTTATTTATAACAACAACAAATTTAACAATAAATAAATAACAAAACAATGGATAATTAGTTACGCTTTTGGCTTGCTTACAAAGCAGCGACAAATATGCGTCAATTAAGTTGTGGTCCAATCAATTTGTAGGTTTCAAAGGTAATAAGTTTTCTTAATTTGTTGCCGTTGATTCTTTTTTTTTGTTTGTTAACAAGCTAAAGTTTGTTTTATTAATTTGTTTTGTTATTTAAAAAAGTAATATTATTAAAGATGTAATATTAAATTTAATTGTTGAGGATTTGCACATATTTCAGAATTAGCAGAAATTTGGTAAAGTTACTTAATTTTACAGAAAATTAGTTTTATTGTGATTTGTAAAAATTTGCACAATTTTTTGAACTTTTTAAAAATACAAAATTATTTTTTGCGCTTGTTTTTCTGGCAGCTGCGTTAATAAATTGCATGCGAACTACTGTAGATGATATCGCATATACAACAATTTTCCTTCCCTTAAAACTGTTGATGTGTAAAGCACAGAAATTTTTGTAGTGCATATGTGTTCATGACTTAAAAATACAAAAGTGTTTTGTTGACAAAAGTTTAGGGGACACTCCATAGTTTACGAAAAAAGTAAAGCTTAAATCTTCAATTTTACGAACGCTCTTTGAAAAGATTTTAATGCAATGCAAGAACGCACAAATGGGGTCAACGAAATCATCTCAATCAAGTTGTTGTTTTAAAAAGTGCCTCATCACTATATATGGGACAACAAAACGTCTATGTAGAAAAAACGATTCAACAAAACGCAAACGTTTTAGACGCCTTTACATCGTGTATTCAGCCGGAACGATTTGCCCTCTATCAATTGTTGTCGTCTGTCGTCTGCAAATTATGTGTTCTCGGTTTGTTGTCGGAATTGCCAAAGACCTGTGAAATGCATTCCAAAATGATATGTACGATGGACGTTGAAGCAGATTAGGCAGTTAATGGATTTCGCCGTAAAAAAATTGTTAAATTTGAATCGATTTATTTATGAGCCTTTCTTGGACTTGTTGGCAAATCTGGAAACTCTGCTTTTTTAAACCGAGAACCATTGAACAGAAGAGATGATAATTCGACAGAGCGATGTCTGGAAAGTAAGACTTCTTATTTAAAATCAATCAGTGTCTTTTGCGAATTTTGCGACATGAGGCATTGCGTTGCCATAAAGCAATATCACTTCATTGTGTTGATCTGCCCATTCTGATCTCTGTTCTGCGAGTTAATTACGCAAATACACTAGTTGTTGCTCACAACGATTGGCAGTGACTGTTTTGCAAGGTGTAGAAGCTTTTAGCACAGTATTCCGAGCTAGTCCCACTAAATTCAGAGCAATACCTTCTTCTCGTAAATGTTCGACTTTACGGTCGATGTTGTCAGCTTACTCGGGCTCGCTCAGTGTTTTTTCAGGAAGAGAATATTATCTTTTTAATTTTAAATAGTCCAAAATGAACAGTTTTCTATACAAAAAATATATTTTACAAGTTGAAAAAGATGATAATAAATAGCTTTAAAAATTAAATAATTACAAGCGTTTTATTGTCAGAGTAGACAATATTTAAAAGCACGCTGTAAGAATAAAAATGGAGTCAAAAATTACAATTAACATCAAAAATTCTATGAAGCGAACTGATTAAATCTCATTAAATTTTAATTTTTTTATATTTAAGGTGTGTTGAATATGAGATTAGAAAAAAAAAAGTTATTTTTGTTTATTAAGTATGTTTTATATAAATTCATCATCACAAACTTTTATTTTTTTGAATTGTAAGATTCATCCTTAAATAATTTGTCTAATTAAATCAAATTTTGTACGTTTAATATTGCTAACTTCAATTTATAAATGTCTTTAATTTATTCTAATGTATCAATTTTTATTCCTAAGGATTTGAATCCTTTTCGGGAATATCCATTTGCATTTTTAATGTAATTATTTACTATTTAAACCTTTATTTTATTGTAACGTTACTTCAATCAATTACCAATAAAACATATTCACGTTAATTTTCGACTTTATTTATTGTGAATTCATCACAATAAGAGGTAGCCTTTTGCAACAGAAGCGGGCTTGCTTAAAAAACAGCAGTTTATATTCGCTTTGCTATTAGAATGTTTACCTTCTACGCCTTTATGTGCTAAAAGTCAAATTTTCTTTATCTTCTTTTACATATATAAATTTTTTCAATCCAGATTTATCAATCGCCCCTTAATTAATTTAAAGCAGTATACTTTACCAAAAAAAACTTTCACTAATAATTTCCAAACTCTTGTAACAAAATTCCTAGTTCTTCTGTAATGTCAAATAGGTTCGAGCTGTGCTGCTGAAGAACGTGTCAACAAGACCGAAAACAAAGTATGATTTAAATGCGCTTTGTTTGAGAGGCGGCGGAAAGGGTTGGCCTTTGAGGATAGGAGGAGAGCGGATGGGAAGTGGTGGATGATCATCGATTTCGCCTATACGCTCTTCATAGTTACGACAAAAAGAGTTGAAGAATGCGTGCGCTCCACCAACATTTTCAAATTCAGTTAAGCGTTGCACACTCAAATCCGAGATGGTTGGTACACCCGTGAGGACATCGTTAGCCGCTTCCTTAAAATGAAATAATTATAAAATATACGACAAAAGCCAAAAAAGTTAATTGTTTCAATTGAAAGAAGGAAACGATTATTTTCAGTTCAAAATTTAATTTACGATTACATCTAATATTAAAGACCATAAAATGCGATTGACGGCAAGATTTAATCAAGTGTTGTACAAGATTCATTTCTACCTGACGCACCTGAAAACCACGGTCATCGCCATCTTTAAAAAATTCGTTCACATCATAAAGTGAAATTCTCATTAGACAAAAAACATAATCATGTTGAAAACTATATTTTATATAATCTTCCTCGAATCATATTTATATTTAAAAAACCACAACTCTATAATATATCTAGGTGGCCAGAAAATATTTTGAAATTTCCAAACATTCCAGTTAATAACACAAAATTGTTTTAATAAGATATAAATTCCCTTCACAATGATGTTCAGAAAAAACGCTTAACAAATTAAATCATTCACATAACTCGGCTCTAATTGTTGGCGTTAATTGCTATTATTACAAAGATTTTTGACATAAGAGTGGAAAAATGTCAAGACATGACATTAATAAAAGAATATTCGAAAAATGAAGCGCTTCAATTAAATTTAAGCACATGCATTAAGTTTCCAACAACAAAAAACTGGTCGCTTCAAAATATACTCATTAGCTTAAAAAAAACCTTTATAAGATATGACTTGAACAACAATGCCCAACTTTGAGTGAAAATCATGCTCGTTTTAAGTAAAATCACGTGAGCTTCAATCTGTGTCAAACAAAGCACTCTAACTTGAATAGTATTAATACCAAAAAAAAAGTTAAATTTTTTTTTATCAAAATTAAATTCCCAACATGGAATGTTGGTTTTGAAGATTGATCAAGACAAAAAAACTATAGATTGACAACAAAACATAAACGCCTGGAATTGCCTAATGCATTAAGCAAAGCCCCGTTACAGCGCTTCAAAATATAAGCAAAATTTAATATGACACATCAGTTTTTAGAAATTTAAAAAAACAACAGATTTAAGGCCTACCACGTATTCAATCCACTCCATGTTAATTGGCGCATTTTTTCGGAACACTTTCATATGAATCTTGCACAAGTGTTTTATAACAAAATACCAGGGATCTAAGTGATCGTGGCGGCGGTATGTGTACCCCATGCGGGGGATGACACGCGCCTTACCGAATATGTAGTCAACGAGCTCCGACAAACGGTAGTTATGTGGTCCGACAAACTCGTAGGTTTTGCTGTGGGATGTCGGATCGGAAACGGCCTTTGCAATTCCTTTCGAGACGTCATTAACCTGTAAAAATTGTTAGAATGAAAACATGTTTAAAAATATAGAGAAAATGTATGCAATTTAACACTTGTACTTAAAGCGTTTATTGACAACCAGAAAAAAGCATATAAATGAACATTTGCCCTTTAACTGCCATAAAAAAACGCTAACAGAAAATTTTGCTCAAAACTTTAGCGATTTAAAACGGTGATCAAAGTACCAAAATTTTAATGCTGAGTATGATTCTAACAAGCTTGTGGCAAACCGTGACAAAAATAATAAAAAAAATTTTCTCAATTCGCGCCAAAAGCGCAAATTCGCTAACTGTGGGTAAAACGCCAATTTTTGATTTTTGGGCAAATCAAATTTTTCGATTGGCTCAAACTTTCGTTTGTTTATAAGTTATTGTTTTGCATCGAGCGGCCGCTTAAACATAAATCCAATCCCCACAAAGCTGCAAACTAGAAAAAGTAGGGTACCAAAAATATAATTAAAAAGTTATGGGACAAATTGAGCTAGCAAATAATTGAATCGATATTCATATTAAATGTTTTTAAATTCTGTCCTTGGAACCCGTGCTAAAACAATTAAAAAACAGCTTTAAAAATAATTATGCATGACTTCTCTTACCAAAATTACAACTAATGACAAATAGCTGTAATTCATATTTAATTTAAAAGGGTAGATAAAGTGGGATCGATTCAGAACTGAAAAAAAATGTAAAATTAAGATCTGATTCATACTTATTTAATGGATATTTTTATAAACTCTGCAATTTTTAAATATGTATAATAAAATTAAACTCTTGATGGTATGGCTTTGCTTAAATTGGATAACACTTCCTACATTGTCAGAAATCAAAGAAGAATTTGAAATTGAAGGAAGCAATACTTAGTAAAAAAAACAAAGCCTCAAATATGAAAAAAATAAATAGTAAACCATCAAAACGAGAGCTAATATCAATTTTATGCTTTCCATAACATATGACAATAAGAACATTAATTTAGTCGTAACTGTTGAAAATGAAAACCTAGCTCAAGGATTGCTCACAATTAAAATCCTCCATTAAAAAAATTTAAACGTACAAAAATTGGCATTTTGAAAGTATCTTCTCCGGCCTTGTAAACTTTAATCCAGTCCAACGGGTTTTTGCGAAATCGCGTCAACATTGGATAAATAAAATTATCGAACGGGCCATACATTACACTTGGTCGAATAATTGTGGCCGTTGGGAATTCTTCGCGGACGGCAATTTCGCCCCTTCCCTTGGAACGCAAAAAGTCGGCCTAAATTTGAACGGCAAAAATGTAATTGAAGAGTTTAAGTTAAAAATCAATCTCACGTCTTTTATGGCTCGAGACTTGTAGTCTGGGTCGGCGCTCATTGCGCTAACATGAATAAGCCGCTCGACTCCGCTCTCACGTGCAATTCGCGCAATACGTCTGGGGCCGTGCTCATGCGTATCGTACATGGAAAAATTTCTGAAAGATATGTAATAAACTGAGTAGCTGTGCGATCAGCAAAAAATAGCTAAAAACATAGCACTATAAAGTTATTTATAGAATATAGAATCGAAAAAACTTGAAAAATTATTATTTTTAGAGTGCTAGAGAAATTAGTACTTTAAAATAATACACGGCAAAAATTAGAAAAAAGTTAGGGCATAAAATTATGAATATGTATAGTTAAGACTAATTAAAAAAATTTCCGGTTCCGGTGACCTAATTTGCAAAAAAAAAACACCCGATATGAGCCAAAATAAATAAGATCATTCACAAAAACATAACCTTTAAAAAGACTCTCTAAAAAAATAGTTCGGGTTTGAAATTTGCTTGACGGATTCATAAGAGACAAAATACATTAATCGAAAAAGAAGCGTTATTTATTTGAGAAAAATCCCCAAATGATTCAAACCTTCTATAAAAAATTTCAGTTATTTGCTTTGCTTTAAAATGGTCTTTTGGACTAAAAAACATAATTTACGTGTGTAAAATCAAAAATAGAATTTGAGTTCAAAACATTGTCTAGTATAATTAGCTTTGCAATGAATAAATGTTAACCGATAAAACATAAAAAACAAACTTTGTGTTGACGCGAGTGCCAATAACATTAACGACAATGTTGCTGTACTTGACCGCCTTGCGAATCGCATCCTCGTCATTCAAATTGTAGGGAAAGAAGAGGATTTGACCAAGGTCGCCGCTGATTTTTAATTCTCTCACCCAATACGGGTCACAGCGATAAGGCAAAATCAGCTGATTTCCGCATTTTGCGAACTGATTCACAATGCGTTGGCCAAGAAACCCATTAGCTCCAAAGATGGTGATTACGTTGCCAGAAAAGCTGGCTCGACCACCTGCGCCGCGACGAAACTGAGCGACCTGCGAAGAGCTGACGCGTGGCGCTGGCACATTGACCGGTACGTCGGCCATAGTCGAAAACCGGGCGCTCGTTAACGATGCATTTAGATTGGCTCGCCCAATAATATTCAGGCTCCTGCTATGCAATAGCATGCTTAAAATCAGTTTTGATATAATAGTTTAATTCAAAAATGCGTTAAATGAACAGCGATAATCTTCAAACTTTTTTAAAAAAAAATAATTTTGCTCAATTATTTAGCGTAAATGAATACAATCCCTGTTAATCATGTAATGAAGTAGAAAAATACATAATGGCTGACGGCCCTTTAGGGCATGGAAATTTGTTGTCAAAAAAAAACAAAAAATTTTTTTACAACATGCCATAAAAAATATTAAAATTTTAATGGCGCCAACTTGTATTTAAAATTCGCAAAAATATGAAAAAAAAAGTTTTTGTTTTGACTGTACCATTATAACCGTTATAAGTTAGTTCATTTTTTATATTCCTTATAAACCAATCTCTATAACACGTTTTTAAGGAATTGAATTTTTTTGTTTTTTTTTTAATTGGCATTCTGTTTGTTAAATTATATTTTTTTATTTTCAAAAAAAAAGTTGAACTTGGAGAACATACCAAAATATGAGTAATTACATAATTCCTAAACTTTTGAAATTTTCTGAAATTAGGTCATGCTGAAAGCGACGGCTCTGCCAAGCCTGGCCTAAGCGTTTGGCTCAGCTTACTAAAATCTGTTCAAGTTCTTTAAATGATTAGGTCAATCTTCTTTTTTAAGAAGTTAAACTTTTGGCTGATTAGAATGTAAACGCATACTGTATGACATATTTACGCTTTTGCAATAGTGCTACATAATGAGGTTGTCATATTGAGGGCTTAGGTTTATATTTACTTTGCGGCGATTGAGCACGATAGGCTGTACCACTTTGCTAATCATTATTTGAACAGGAAAGTAGAGTTTTTACGTTTTCATTTTAATAATCATTTTGCTGATTTTATTCGAGTTGGTAATTATCATTTTAGATTATATATTTATTCCTTTCTCATTATGGATGTTGCAAAACCGTCAAAGAAAATTGTTATTCGAAAGTTCAAATGTAAGTTTGGCTTTAATATCATCATTGAAATAATGTTGATAAATGACTCAAGTTTGACTTCACTTCTGATTTTTTGAACCCAACTATATTTATGAATGCGCATTATGGTTTTATTCGGATTATATAGTCCTTTTTAATATGGCGTTCATATTTAAAAAGCTCTTAACATATAAATTTACTAGCAGATTTAAAGCTATTTTACCACACCACTTTAACAAAATAGAACTATTGAAAACTGAATGCTTATAATTTTTGTTTTTTAGTGCGATGCAATGGCAGCAGTCACAATTTTAAGGCGAGTTGGGCAATATTACATGACTCAGTTTTAAAAATTCAACGTAAAGAAAAGGCGTCTGTAACTTGCGAAGAGCTTTACAATGTAAGTTTTTCCAATTTTGCTAATCAGTTCTTTATGTGTCCAATTGAAGTTGTTCTTGTTCTATTAGTATATAAAAACAACGTTGGCAATTAAAACTTTTTTGTTGTTATCCATATTTTCTCTCAAAGCTTCAACTTCCAAATTTTAAGGGGAGTTTAATTGGGGAATTTCGGTATTTTGAATGCGCAACCGTAATTTTTTAACAGCTGGAATTTATTTTTCTGAAAGCTATTGGGAAGGGTCATCTATACCAATTGATGAAGTATTTTTTTTACGAATTTTGACGGTTTATTTAACTTTGTTGAACAGAGTTGAAGTGGAATATGCTATTAAAACAATTGTCTAAACGACAACGAAACCGAAAACATCAGGACAAAGGATATCGGCAAAGACTGATAAATGATACTCGGCGAGAACAGTTTGCCTTCTAAACGGCATGTTACCCAATATTTTATATTATAAATATAATTGTTTTTATCCCTTTTTAATCGCATTTTTGACTAATTTTTGGTTTGCTCATAGGAGAAATTTAAGTCAAGAAATGGCACGAAGTTGAGATCAAATTTTTTGTTTCAAACTGGACAAGCGTTACTAATGTTCTTTGAATCGAAACCAAATAGACTATCGGATTGTGTAGATTTCGTTTTAATTATCTTAATTATCCTCATCACTTACTTTTATTATTATTAATGATGTTGCTTAATGCCAGATTAAATAGTCGATCAACCTTTGGCTATTTTTTAGAGTTCATTAATATTCTGTTCAATTGGCAATGTTTTTTGGATTCTGTTTCTTCTTCATCAGAAATAGTAAAATAAAAGAGAATGGTTTATGAAACTTTTTAAATAACTGCTTTTGTCCAGTTTCATTTTTCCTTTTGTTTTCCATTTTGATCAACGTTGAATGAAATGTTTTAGTTGGTTGAAAATTTGTGTCAAAACAATTACGCCGGCGATATGTATAATCAGCTTCAAATCCTGATCCGTCAGTTTGCGCATTCGGGATACGAAGAGTTGCTAAATAATACACAGGACATGCCTTTTGTGGCGTTTCTCGAAGCGTTGAACAAACTTTGGGAGGATTTCTGCAATCAAATGGTCTTTTTTTGTTCTGAAGGCAATAACAGTTGGGAATTAAATTTTAGAGCATGATCAGAAGTATTTTTCTTTATATGGACAGGACGTACCGAGTGCAGAACGCACCTATTATGTCTCTTTGGTAGTGGCAAAACTATTTTTTGCCTTTTAAATTTTTGACTGCCGTTTTAGGGATTCCGGTTTGGAGGCGTTTCGAAGTTGTGTAATCAGCAAATCCCAGATAAAGAATCGAACTGTGAAAGATCTTATCAGTTATATTGAGGCGGAACGTTTGGCAGTTCAGGCATGTTGTTTTTTTTGTTCTCAAAGCATATCGCCTAAATGCTTGAATTTTTGTATTTATTGTTTATTCACCCAAATATACTCCTTACTGTATACTATGTCAGACGATTATAAAAAAATTATGGTCTTATAAAAGAAATAAATTACTTTTGCATTGTTTTAATACCTTATAGATCATAGTCTCTCCGGAAATTTTTCTTTTAGGAACATAAGTGTTGTCCTGACCGGAAAGCTCATTTAAGCAATAAATATAAAAGTTTCCGATAAAATTTGCGAAAATTAAAATTTTTTAAAAATATGCAAATTTTCAAACAAACAGTCGTTTTAGGACGTGTGAGTTCAAAAAAATCCGTAAAAGGAAAAACGAAATGAACAGGGTATAGCGAAAATATAATTCACAATTAACTTTCGGTGTGGTCCAAGGGCAAAAAGACGCAAAATTCAAAAATAAAAATTATTTTAACGGAATAATTGTTTTCAGTTTTTAAATATATTACGGTTCATTTTGTATTCATTACTGAATTCATGTTGAATATTTATAAATATACTACTTGCGTTATGCTAATTTATAATTTTTTACTTTGCGTCTTTTTGTGTGGCATTTTTGGTGCTCAAGTTTTTTAAAATAATTGAGTTTTTCGAAATGATTAGACTACAAAGAGTACTGTAGTTATGTTTAATATTATTATTCATATTATTTATTCAAATATATTATTCATTTTTTTGTTTTTTTTTTTCGCATTTTTTGACTGCTTTTGTTTTGCATGCACTCCCTAAATATTACTAATATTCCGAATTCATTTAATTTTATGATTTAAAGATTTTTTTTAGATTGAACACCAGTTAATAAAATCACTGTTGCGGATGTTTATGTCGCTGCAAATTTATGATAACGTTTTTGAGCCGGAATTCTTGAGAGCCACACAAAAAACTTATGAGAAGGAAGCCCGCTTACACTCACAATCATTAAAAGTAATTTTTTTAACCAATTTAAAGAAAAGATTCGTTAGCATTCTTTTTTTATTATTGATTAAAACCTTAAAATGGTATTGCCTTTTGACAAATTTAGCTTTATTCGTTCCGGTAAAAAGGCCGGTTTTTTAAATATCTTCAATTACTAAAAAAAGCTATTTATTTAAAATCTAACGACAAGTCTTCGGCAAATAGTCAGCCAAATGAAAACATCGCCAATAAGTTTGCCTGTTAAAAAACTTTAATTTCTTTTGTTGGGAATTACTGTTGCTGTCAATTTAAAATGCACTTAACTGAATGATAAAGTTAAAATGTCACTTTTTTATTTTTTGAGAATGTTTGTCCCTTTTAAGGTATCGTCCTACTTACGACACATTAGGAAGAGGATAACGGAAGAAGAATACAGAATCGATCTTTATTTGGACGTATCAACGTCCAAAAAATTGTTAAGCCTAACAGACACGTGCTTTATTGCTAACTACTTAGATCTGATAATTAGCAAAGGTTTGCACTTTTTTGATATTTGAATTTATTGTTTCAATTTGTTAGGCACTGATATATTACTGAGTTCGAAGGAGTTCGACGAGCTATCGTTAATGTACTACTTGATTTCGCGTGTCAAGAATGGATTGGTTGCGTTTAAGACCGCATTTTCAAATTATGTAAAGGTGGAGTTTTGAAGTTTTTTTGTTTTATTTTGATTTTTTTCGCATTATTTTTTTGGATTTAATGATTTTACTCAAAACAATGCACACTGCATCTATATTTTTCATTTTTTACGCACAAGTATTAGTTGGCTCTTTTATAAGGAAATTCAACCCATCTTTTTTTTACTTAATGTAAGTAGCCCAAAATAGCTTTAAAAACATTTTTTTGCCGTAATTTTATTCCTCGTTCACAACTCATAGTTTGTACGAAATTTTTTTATTTTGAAAAAGAACAATGAGTGTTGTCTTGACTGAAATTTGACAGTATTTAGAAAATCGGCCGAGTTTTAATATCAGACACGAGTCGCGACAAAACACTGGTTCAAGATTTAATGGAGTTCAAGTCGGATTTGGACGCAATTATTTTGAAGTGTTTTAAAAACAACGAAAAATATATTCAGGCGGAAAAGGATGCTTTTGATTACTTTATTAATACGCGGCCTAATCGGCCAGCGGAACTCATTGGTTTGTTCAATCTTTTGCAACTATTTATTTTTCGTTTTTTTTTTTGGATTTATTATTTCTCTTGTAGTGTTTACCGCAATAAAAGATTTGTCGCATCTGTTATAGGATGTCAATGCATATTTTGGAGCTAACTGTGACGGTCAATTTTTAACCCAGTCCATAATTATAATTGTTAAACCTTTATTACAAATTTTTTTCTAATGGGCTTTCCTGAACTTTAAAATTGTCATATGGTAATAACATTGAACTTATTTTTGTGTTTTCTTTTTTTATCAAGTCAAAGGAGTTTAAACACAAAAATTAATAACGAATGGTAAAATTTCTACTGTTTTTGTCTCATCGTGTAACTTCTCCTTTTTTTACAATGCCTTTAGATTTTAAATTAATGCCTGCCGTGCTTGTCGAAACTCCAATTTGTGCCCAAATGATTTTGTGCTTGCCAAAAAATTAGTCATTATGCAAGATAAAGCAAAATTTGATTTGGCGCATGTTGGTTTTTCTATTAAAGTATTGTTACGCCGATACTTTCTTTAAAATTTTGGCACGACTGATTATTTTGAGTAATTATTTCGAATAGGATTCGCATAGCATTGCAATTTTGTCTTTTTATTGGTCATGATTAAGTTTTGGTCATATAGTTGAGAGTTATTTTAATGGGTTTACTTCAGCTACAATCCTGTCCTGCCGTCATTTTTACCATTTTATGCATAATTATCACATTATTTTAGCCAAGTTTATGGATTCCAAATTGAGGACGGGTAATAAGGAGTGCACAGAAGAAGAATTAGATTCTGTTATGGACAAAGTAATTGTACTGTTCCGCTTCATTCAAGGTTTACTTGCTTGTTATCATTTCATAATTTCCAATTTACTTTTTTTTTGTTTAGGAAAAGACGTGTTTGAAGCTTTTTATAAGAAAGATTTGGCAAAGCGTCTATTGCTTGGGCGAAGTGCGTCGGTGGACGCGGAAAAGGCAATGCTTTCGAAGCTTAAGAATGGTATTTTTTTTATTTTAAACCACAAAATTTATGTTGTGCATGCTCGTGACTATTCTCATTGCCTGTTTGTTCAATCATTTAAAAAGTGTAGTGAGACCAAAAAAATGCTGTATTTAATCGTCTTTTTTTTGCGGCCAAAATGACACCGGACATATAATTTTGCTTTAAATAATATGCATACAATATGTCGCCGGGCAATAATAAGTTAATTTATAAAATTAAAATTTTCATTATTTTTGGTCATAAATACAGTAAACAACAAATTTTTTTTTGGTCTTTCTTTCTGCGTCTTAGTGTAACATTTTTTATTCGCTCATTTATTTTTTTGACATTTAAAAGAATGGTTCCGATGAGCGCCATAGATTTCTTTTATTTCACAGACATGTGTCAAAGAATAGTTTTTGATCATTTTTCGTTGTCTTAAAGCGATTGTCTAGGTTCCAAAAGCATTTATTTTGCAAATAACAGCTTAAAATTATTGGCAGAGTTTAAACTAGTTCAAACTATTGGAGATGCCATTTTAATGTTTTTTTTTGTGATATCATTTTTACTTTTTTTTTTGCCTGTCTCACGTATGTTATTGTAGTTTAACTGTTGAATGTTCTTAGAATGTGGTGCTGGTTTTACTCAAAAATTAGAGGGAATGTTCAAAGACATGGATGTCTCCAGGGAGTTCTGCTCTGCATTTAAACAGGTAATTTAAAAAGACCTTTTAGCTTCTTTTTGTTTTTAATTTTCTTATAACGTGTGCCTTTTGGTGTATGAGGTCAATTGCACATTGCAAAATTATCATTCTATCAACTGACATCCAACATTCTGTTTGCTTGTCCGTTAAGTCCTTAGCTAGACGGGAATTTTAAAGAAATTCAACATGCGAGGTTAGCGTAGTAAAAAGAAAAAAAAAATTAATTACTGTAGCTTGAAGTTTAAATTTGAATTCTGTGAAACAACATAAAAATTTTTTGTTGCGTTTATAATAAAAGTTGATTTTATCTTCAGTAAGATCAGATTACGAATTTATGGGTCGAAGGCCCGCAGCAGATTACTATCACTAAACCCTGTTCATTTTGGTCTTCCTTTTTCGGATTTTTTTTTGAGTTTAAGTTCAAACGGTTTCTATGTTTGAGTTTCAGCAATAATTGGCAGACTCGTGTGGAATCAGGAATATAGTTTTAATGTTATGCTAGGTTCAACTTTACCTATTTTTAAAATGATGTTCGCTTGTATGAAATCAAATTGTTTTGTACTCATTTGTATGAAATCTGTGATCACTGTAATTATAATTGCTAATATACCCATAACTTGACCAATATTATACATAAGTCATTATTTAGGCGTAAGCTTGTGCATAAACATTAATTACAAAGGTAGTTAATTATTGCCGCATAATCGACGCATGTTTTAAAATTGCACCTTAAATCTGATTATTCTTTTTTTTTTAGCACGTAGAAGCACACGACTGTGACGGCGAGTTTGCAAAAGTCGAAATCAACGTCAATATTCTGACGATGGGCCACTGGCCGACATACCCCATAATGGAGGTGAACGTCCCACCGCAACTAGCTCAACTCCAACAAATTTGCGGCAAATTTTACGCGTCGAAACATAACGGGCGGAAATTGCATTGGCAATATTCGTTGGCATCCGCCATACTCAAGGCGACCTTTAAGCCAACGGTAAATTTGGCTATAATATAATATTTTGTTTTTGAGGCTTATTTTGATTTTTTTTTCAGGTACTAAAAGAGTTGGACGTTTCACTTTTTCAAGCCATGATTCTTATGCTTTTTAACACCAAACTGGAGTGGAGTTTTACGGAGATTTTGAAAAATACCAAAATTGGTAACAAAATCAAATATTTATTTAATTATTTTTGAGAAAATCAGAGACAAATTTATTTTTTGTTATTTATTAGTATAGTAAAGTTATTTTAGTATAGTTTTTTTTTTTTGTTGTCTTTCTTTATTGGTGAAAGTGAAAAAAATTTCGACACGAAAATTGGAAAGAATGTATTGATGACATATATCCAGTTTGAAACAAGCATTCAGCATATCATTTGTGTTTTTTTATTTCTTATTTACAGAGGACATGGAATTAAAGCGAACATTACAATCATTAGCGTGCGGCAAGTTTCGAGTTCTTCAAAAAGTGCCAAAAGGAAAAGAAGTGGATACTAGCGATTCTTTTGTCTTCAATTCCGAATTCAACGACCGCCTCTACAGAATTCGAATTTCGCAGATTCAAATGCGAGAAACGGTCATTTTTTCTTTCTTTTTTTTTTAACGGGCACAGCTTTTAAATTTGAGTAAATTTTTAGGAAGTAGAGCACCAACAGACGGAGGAACAAATTTTTCAAGACCGTCAGTATCAAATCGACGCCGCCGTGGTGCGTATAACTGAAAATGCGCAAACAACTTTCCCACAATCTACTGATGACCGAGCTCTTCAACCAACTGCGTTTCCCGGCCAAGCCGGTTGATTTGAAGAAGCGCATTGAGTCACTCATTGAGCGCGAATATATGAATCGTGACAAGGACGACGCTCAACTGTATAACTATGTTACTTAATTGGTGTTTTTGTTTTTTGCTAGTATCGCATATCTTCTTTAAAAAAATAGCTCTCATATCGAATAATTTGTATACATGTTTTTTGTCGGTTTGATTTAATCTCTGAGGCTTATCCAAAAATTAATGTGTAGGGCCGAATTGGAATTAATGTTCAACATTTTAATTTTTTAAATCAATAGCATTAATTAACGAGTTTAATTTTTGTAATTATGTTTTTAGAGGAAAACGAAAAAGATTTTGTAGCAAAGTTATTTGTAGGATACAATTATAAAAATTGTCACAAAACAAAAATACAAGAAAAAATTTTAAAAGTTTCTATACAAAAGATTTTTTTTAATTAACTTTTTCTAAATTTTTTTGTGAGATTATTGAGATGATGTTAAGATATTTTACGCCCATTTTTTCAAATTCTTGGAGTATTTTACAGCAATTTTAAAATCTTAGAGTTGGTCATTTTTCGGAATTTTTTTAACGTATATTTTCAAATATAGCCATTAAATCTTTTGTCTGGAGGAAAACCTGGGATAAAATACTTAACAGCCTGATTTCTCCAGACGATAGGAAATTTCTTTTAAAATTTAAGAAATAAGCAAAGTAGGCATTGAAAACCATTGCAGCTCTATTTTTTACGAAATTTGCAAACATAAAATGAAAAACGAAGTAAATCTTCAGACTTTTAGTCACAATTTACATTTCATGCTTTATAAGGTCGAACAGCGTCAGATTTGCTTATTTTTTCTTCTCGTATTCTTTGAAAAAATTACGAAATGAAGTTTTTTTGTTGTGAGACTATAATCATTTTGTCCCAAAATTCTTTTCTTGGATTTCAACGTTGTTTTGGCATTGTGTTTTATTGACTAAATTGGAAACATTTTATATTCAGAACATTTTTTGAATGCCATAAGTTAGCTAACGTATTTAGCACTGTCGACTTTCCAACTCATTATACTACTAATTTTACTATAAATTCTACATTTCAAAGCAAGCCTCCATTCGGTCTTTTGCAGTTTGTTAATTCATAAGCCAACCGTAAATGCACTCTTTATTTTTAGATGACATTTTCGGTGAACATATTATATGGGTATTTCAGACACAATTTATTTGTTAGGCTCGTTTTGTTTTGTTTTCTCTCTCCTCTTCGGTGTCCCTTTAATACAGCTGATATTAATCTTCACAAGCCTTTTTTTTCGTAAACTGTATGGACACTCCTTATTAAATTTTGTTTTTCATATTTTAAATTTTTTGTTATATACTTTAAAATAGTCATTTCTTGTCTAAATTTGAAAAATCAGTTGTGTTTTTTCATATTTTTTGTGCTTTAAGTACACGGACATTCAAAAGCACTGAATTCTGAAATAAAAAGAAATCGAAGCGTGGAGTTTGAATTTTTCAAGCCGTTGGCACATTTTTGAGTAAAAGCAAAAGTTTTGCAAATACGCCGGAACGGCTCTCGCTCATGACTCTAAAATGTATTTTAAGCTCTAATCTTTGATTTGTTTTACGCACTGCACTGTTTGCAATTGCAAAATTTTATTGCAAAAATTTGTAAAAGGAAATTTGTTCCTCGCCTTTTGCCATCCTTTTTCTGTCCAGAAAAAGGACAAAATCTCATCCCTGACTGTCCTGCCAACAAATGTTTCAAATATGCTGTAGTGAAAGTTTTTGAAAACACAAGTGATATTTGCGCGTTCTTTCAATTTTTTGTATGCTTTCGAGTTGAGTTTCGTTTTGGCTTTTATTTAAACAAAACAAGGCACTTCTCGGAACTTTTGAATAAAGTAATAAGAAAATGTTGGAATATTGAATCAATAAAATAGCAAAATCTTTTGATATTTTTATAGAATGCTTTCAAAGTTAAACGAAAATTTGCTTAAGCATAACAGTATTTCCTTTAAACGATAAAAGCTCTATACACACATATATACATTGCAAGCTTTAAAAGGCGTTTTTTACATATAATTTCTATCAATGAACAAAAAATTTATAAACATTAGGAACAATGCAATATGGCCACAACTTTATACAAAAAAAAATCCATGGCAATTTTTGGGATTTAATAGAAAAATAAACAATTGTTAATTTTGCATTATTTGTCGAGTTCCTCATTGTCTTATGAATCAAATCAGACCTCAGACCAGACAACATTTAATAACTCAAAAAGGTTCTAGTTGGTATTGACATTTCGCTCGGCGAATAACAATATTTTGGCACATTTTCGAATGGTGCGGTGCATTGCGACGGAGCCTCCTAAAATTTAGAGATTATTTCAACACAATTTTGACATTTTTAAGACAAAAAATACATGAGAACACAATTTCTATATCAATGTATACATTTATTGTGGTAGCCTCGATAATTATGTGTACATATATTGTGTGTGTAGCACAAGTAATTGTATTTACAGTTTATAATTTTAATAATATACAATACATGAATTACTGGGCCTTTGGCCTTTCTCGAAGAGAGCATTTTAATTTCCATAACATTTCTCTTTTTCCCAATTTTCATTGAGAAAAGATAAGACTAACACTTAAAGAGAGAATGACGGCTGCCTTTTTTTTTATATGTTTATATACGACTGTTATTGTAGTGAAACACCTACTGTAACTTTCTCTCTCTCTCTCTCTCTCTCTCTCTCTCTCTCTCTCTCTCTCTCTCTCTCTCTCTCTCTCTCTCTCTCTCTCTTTTTCTCTCTCTCCTCTGAGACTGTTCTCCTCGGGCTAAGCTTTAAGAACATTTACACATGCAATCAAAAGCAATCTTTTTTTCCAAGACTGTTTTAAACTTAAAGACAATTATGTTACCTGCATCATTCGATACTTTTGGTTGTTGTTACTCGACTGCAGGGCATAGTTCCTCGTTCTATCGTCGTCAAAATTTTTATTTATATTGTTTGTGGGATAAATTGAATTGGTCGCCGCCGACATTGAAGAAAAACACCCAGGTTGTAATTAAAACTGCGCCCATCAGCGCAAACAGCATGATTGTCAAGCCGAAGCACGCCAAATAAAACGAATAACCGTAGGTTTTCTAAAGCAAAATTTTTTTTGTTTAATTCCAATTTTCTGCCAAAACACAGTCCATTTCACAGCCAAATCTCTCAAAAACCATACTATTTAGTGGTATTTTATATCTTTTTTTTTACATCTTATTCACTGTTTCACACAAACAGTTTTGTGAAACTCGAAACGCCAAGTGGTTGGTAATGGATTAGTAACCCGTCCGTTTTTTCAATACTATTTTTTTTTTGTCTAACATCAGACAGAGGGAAAATAGCATTGAATATTAAGAGAGTTACAAAGCCTTAAGCCAGCACCGCTAAGCACTAAAAAAAAACACTTTTTAAAAGTATTTGTGGCGTATTGCAAAAATGAATTTCAACTAAGATTTGCATTGATACAATTTCTCTCTTTTGTGACTTGTAATTAAGACTTGGGGCTTGTTAAAAAAATTTTATTTGATTTTAAGGTTTTATGTTTGGTTAGCAGTGCTTGGCTATGGAGCGTTTATGGGACAGCTAAAGCAAAGAGAACATTAGATGATAAAATGTGAGCCAAGTGGACCCATTTGCTTAAAAATTATGCCAGACATTTCTAACACTAATGTTAGAAAAAAAAATGCACTAATCAAACCAAATTTTGTGCCAGTTGATTCATTCTTTTGCAAATGTTTTATTTGCTTTAGTTTTCACTAAACGCTCCAAATCCAAACACTGTTTGTTAGTATTCAACTGAAATTTTAAGCAAAAAAAAAAGAAAAAAAAAAAGACAATTTTAAATTTTCCTGGTTTGCTTAGACTTATTTATGGATTACGTCAAACGTTTTTTGCGTCCAAACCAAATTTTGAAATTTGTGTTTTTGAATACAAGCAAAGTGTGACGCAAAAGTTGTTTTTTGCATTAACAATGGGCGCAAAACTGACTGAAATTTTTTAAAATTTAAACGCTAAAAAAGTTCAACTTAATCGTGGCATTATTATTAGTCATACATGTATATCCGCAATATAAAGGTGTTCAACGCTGATACAGTTAGATAATTAAATTAGTTAACAGCGTCCGTAAAAGCTCTAATAATTCCTTATTGACAGAGAAGTTTGGCCATGTTTTGGTAATCGAAAGGCTTATCGTCTTGTTTTAAACCGTCCTTCAAAAGCTTTCTTAATTGTTTGAAATTTTTATTTAAACCTCAAATGTGTTTTTGACGCCGATCAAGTACTTTGACTCCAGCATTTCGGCGTTGATCATGAAAACTGAGAGGCCAATACAGCTCAGCAAAACTGAAAATGGTCAAAGTTATTTGTCAAATAGCAAAAAAAAAAAGTCGTTTGTTTTGTGGCGTTCTGACTGCTCAAAAAATAATCAATTATTTAGCTGACAGAGCCAGCTGATAATATTGAGCAAAAAGGGAGCTTACACAATGCTATAACATAAAACAAATATTAAAGTAACCTACACGAAAAAGCCAGTGTCGAATCAATTACAATTGTTATGGTGCGGCAATACATTGGTCGAAAGTACCCCACAATCATTGCGGTGATCGCAATAAAATTGAATAACAAAGCAAGCAGCATCAAAATCAAAACGGCATAATGCCAGCCTACAAAAAAAAAAAGAATCGTTAAGGTTTATTGTTAACCTTTGGCTTTAGGCTTAGGCTTAAAATGACAACCAAAAATTATTGTTAATACATTATAAAAAAAAAGTGTTTTTTTTTGTGGTATTTTAAATTTTTGTAAATTGCATAAACCGAAAAAGTATGGCGTCCGCAACAATTTTTTACGACAATCACCGATTAACAAAAACCGACAAACATCCACACGCTCGTAATAATTAATTAAAGTGTCGCTGAATATGTACCAACATTGCGAAGCGCCTGGGCAATAGATCCAAAGCCCGCTTTGTATACTGCGATGAGCATCCAAATCGTCAGCAACCTGCAAAAATTTGACTTTTCATTTTGAAGTAAAATTTTTTTTGGAGATTTAAAGTGCATAAATTTAAAGCCGTCAAAATTTGATGAATCCTAAGATAAAAAAAACGAGAAAAATCTATGGAGCTGCTTTTTTGCTTTCGTATGTAAAATATAACTTTTGAATTTCCGCGGTGATCCTTGTAGAACATAACGCCAACACAACGCCAAAAACGTTGATTTAAAACCTTATAATTGAAAACTTTTCAAAGTGTGTAAAAATTGAAAATCAAACACTTAAATGAAGCTATTAAAATTGGTTAAGGGGGAATTTTTGAGTAAAATCACTTTTTTGATAAATAAATGCAAAAATAATTCCTTTATATAATAACCATTAAAATTTTCTACTATTTTGTATATTTGAGAATACAATATGTAATTCAATATGATTAAACATAATCATTGCAAAACAATAACTTACTTGCCATGAAGGCGTACACACTGCAATAAAAGTGAAAAAACTGCTTAGCGAAGTTAAAATACAAGTTAAAAATTGCGTTTTGGTTAACTGATTTGCAAACTCGAACATTTCAAACTGTCCAAAGAATCCACTTTTTTGACAAGAGCCTAAACCGATTCAAGCCGATTCAAGTATACAAATGTGGTACGCTGAAACATGAAAAAATATCATTGCTTTTATTCTGGTCGAGAAAGAGTGCATCGAGTGATTATCACGTACTTCTGTAGGCTTTAAAAAAAAGGATGGAAGCAATTTTCTAGTGGCGTAGATTACTTATGCTACGCGTCCAAAATTTAAACGCTAAACAAAAAAATTGTGTTTTTAAATGTAAGCAGTGTGATTTTGAAAGTTTTTTGTTATTATAATGAACAAAAAAGAACTAAAAATTTTGGACCCAAAAATGCTCAATTTAATCATAGCATTACTAACTTGACAAAATTCTTTTCAATAACACAATGCTACTTGTGTTCAATCACTTGGACTCATTTCAGGCTTGAAGGAAAGCATAGGTTAATATAAAAAAATTTATTTATTTATATTTATAAAAAAAGAGGAAAAAAAGAGATATGCAAATCACAGCAAAGTCAAAACCCTAAGTGATTGATTGTATATTAAATCATTACAAAATTTCAATAGAAAGCATACCCAAAATACTTAGAAAAACATAACCAAAAAAAAATAGATTAAACAATATAAAATAAATTAAGAGAAAAACAAGAGAAAACGCGCAGTGTGTGTGTGTGTGTGTGTAAGTCAAAAGTTTGCAGCCACCCATTTCCACTTTGTTGGGCCGTAATATTTTAATGAGTAAACGTATAATGTTTGTTAAACTTTAGTTTTGTAATATATTTGACGGGTTTTTTTTTTAGAAGAGTATTTTAGAGGGTATATTTCTAAAACAAATTTGCGTTTAAATCTTTTTAAAATTTTGGGTCATTTTAAAGGTGCCAAAAGTTTGGACTCACTTCTCAAAAATCAGATATATTCAACATAATAACTTAGCATTTTGCAGCATAGGAAAAAGAACGAGTGCTTGCATTTTTGTTGGAGCATTTAGTGAAAACTAAAGCAAAGTAAACATTTGCCAATATAATACGAAAGAATTAAATTAAATTGCACAAAATTTGGTTTAAAAATAGGCCTAAATGTTAGAAAATGTTTGGCCTTTGGCTTACAGAAAACGTATTTATTTTGTTCAAACTCTAACTGCCAATCCTTCACTATCCCTCCAGCAGTCTATTAACGCTTGAACGGTTTAGATCTAAGCACGGCTTGACATAAGCAATGGACTTCTATCTAAACTTTATACACCTATGGGTACTGTACAACACTCTAACAACTTCGTTGGAAGTTTGACATTTCTTTTTTAGAAATTTTTAACATTTTTGCGATACAAATTTAGGTATTTGCAAAAAGAGACAGATGGAGACGAGGAGTGGGCGCACAATCGTTTAACTGTTATACATTAAATATACCTTATTAAAATAACCATTTAATAGTCCTAAAATCAGAATGCGTTTGGTAATATGTCATCTGATCATTATCATATTTAATGGATAGGGGCAAAAACTTAATGGGTGGAAACAAAAATGCCTAACTTTGTTCCGTTTACCCGTGTAAATTATACAAACATATGATTTTGTAAATAATTAAATCACATTAAAACAATTGGAAAAATTTTTGGTTGGCGGCCCGCAACAAATCGATTGAAATGAATTTTTTGTTAAAAACTGTTGAAAATTGAAAAGGACAGAAAATTTGGTACTCAAAGGAGAGAGGCAAAATCAAGGTCAAGAAATTTACCTAACACATATCGCCCACTGAATCTTCATTACTCTTATTGTTCAAATATTAAAATTCAATTTGACTGCCCTGCAAAAGGAACTTAACTCATTTCTAATTTAAGGGTGCGAAAAGGCATTTATGATGGACAAAGGAGCTAACAGAGGTGCAAAGTCACAGAAGCGAAAATGAAATTTTAACATTTTTGAATATTTTAAAATGGATAACATTTTGTTCCTTGGCCTGCTAAGGCAAAGCAAACAATTTAGAAAGTCCTAGCTGTTTCAGGCAAATCATTGTCCCAATTAAATTGCCTAATAGTTCTAAACACCAAAAAAGTAAGCGACAGATAAACGGATCTTAAAACAAGTAGAAATTTGTTTAAAACGACCCAAGTCAACTGCAATAGCAAGAAAAATTCAACAAGCAGAAATATACAGCTTTTTGTGCCCGATTTCTTCACTGCTCTATCCAAGTCCAGTCCAAAAATAGCCTGTTGAAAATAAATTTTACACACAAAAAATAAGTTAGGAAACGTGCGCAAAAAAATTGTAAAAATAATTTTATCGATTAAAACAACAAACTAAGCAAATAGTGGGGAAAAAAAGTTTTCACGTGATAACAAAAATTAAATTGAGAATTGATGCAATCCTTTTTGCACTTCCTTACAAGTGTAATTAAAATTTATAGTTTTTTTTTTCCTATAATCTAAAAACTTTTTTCCTTCATTTAAAATGATCTTCCGTGGAAAAAGGCTATAAAAGCAGATGATTAGAGATTTGCATTGAAAAAATCGTTAATCAAAAAATTTAGAAAAAAAAAACTTTACAACAATAATGAATTGATGCATAATTATTGTGGCATTTTTGGTCTCAACGTAAGCGATTTACTACCGTACTAAAATACTTACTGTAGCAAAAGTTTATAATTTTTAAAAGACAATTTAAATTCAAAATCATAATCGAGTTTTACGGTTGCATAAAAGTAACATAAAATGGTGACTAAAATATTACTGTATGTATATTTTATCAATACTGTAATAAAAATTATTACTGTAGTAAAAAAAAATCAATGCAGTAAAATTTGTATTACTGTAATAAAAAACCGTCTAGGCATATACTGTCGTAATAAAACTTAATTATTGCATCAAAGAATTATTACCGTAGTAAAAGTCGATAAACGTTATAAAATACAGTATAAAAAACTAGTGCTGCCTACAAAAAAAGTAAATTTCAAACAAGTATACCATATTATTCAATAAGCTAAACAACAAAAAAAACTTTAAGAATCAATTTTAAAAAATTTTCAAACGAAGAAATTTTTTTTGCATACACAGAAAACTTAAAAGAATGCGCAACCAACAACAATCGTCACTCCCATTGTTCTATTGCATCCTGCTTATAGCCCTCCATTCATTCTTCACCATCATCATTACTATCGGCGCATTCCCCCCCCCCCCCCCCTTTCTCTTATTCATCTTCCTCACACAGTACAAGCGCAGATATGGAATAAAACAATAATCGGTATATTTAGCCAACGGGCGAGGGAGGAATTAAAAAGTTTGTAGAAGAAGAAGGAAAGGAAATTTTTTGCCCAAAATTTTTAATAGGAAAATATAGTGAATTTTTTTGCAAAACAATAAAAAATATATTACGATTTGACAGTCACATCTTGAAAGACATTTTAAACAGACAACATTCTCAGTTCTCCGCTTCTTATGCTCAGTTTCTGCCCGACGTTTAATCGTATGCAAATTTTTTTTTGGAAATTATATTTTGATATGGCATTTCAGTTGTGTTAGGTTGTCCACGTTATCACCCATTTTCATTAACACACTGTAAAATTCTAGCCAAGACTAGTGAAAAACAAAAAAAGTGATTAATATATGCAAAATATGGAATGAGATTAAATGAGTTTTTAATAAATAAAAGTTTTAAACAATGTTACTAAATAAAAAATTAGACTTTTATATTGATGCAAACGGCTTTATTACATTGATTGCAAACAAATAAGCGCTTTTAACACGAATATTTTTACTCAAAATCGCCTCTAAGTTTATCTGCAAGCTTTAGAATAACCTTACACCTACATTTTGTGGCAGGATGCCGCACTCGTTTAATTCTTTATATATTCAGGTTGATATAATTTTGAAGAGTTGGACCGTGACAGCCTTACACAAATTGCAGACCCATACATATTGAATAGTTACACGAAAATGGCACACGGCATCATGGTGAAATTTTCTTTTTTTTGTGCACTAACAATCAGTTTTTAACGTTATTTAACTTCAAACAAAGAAATAATTGAAACAATAACAATAGTTTTTCGATTGGATTAAGTCCGATCGAAAAGCAGAAGGAGAAACAAAAAACTGCAGCACAGAGAAAGCAAACGGAAATAAAGAGTATTAATGACACGAATATATATCGAAACGACCGTACTGAGCAATTCAACAGTAATTTTTACGTTCGTGCTGGGACCGAACACTTTAAGAACAAATTTAAATGAAGAGGAATATTTTCGTTTGTATCACGTGGTAAAAATGTGAAACAAATATTCCCTTTGCAACATAAATCTGTAAAATGTTCTCAACAACGCCGAATTTTTCAGTTATTAGCTATTTTATAATGCAGTAAAAAATTGATGAATTATTTCCTTTAAAGATTTATGACCAAACTTAATGCAATTTGCGTTTTTATGTATAAATTGATTGACTAATTGTGTTGCCTAGGTGAGTGGTCGTTTGAAAAAAAAATAAACCTATATATTGAGTCAATTTTTGCCATAAAACAAAACGAAAAATTCCAATTAAGGCTTATGCTAAGGCTTTTGGCCTTAATTTAAAAGAATATATAATTGAAGTATCTGAAAGATTTGAAATTTCAAGCGCCATCCATCAAACTACTGTTTCCAAAAATTATAGTCGAAATTGTAAACCTTTTGTAAAACTTATTGTTAGTGAAAAACACATTTCAAATTAAATTTGCAGCAGATTTATGTCTGAAGTCGTTTTTTTTTTGAGTTAATCACATTTTTGTGCATTCCAGTATTTATACGACATCTTATTGCCCAAGCCTTTTTGACTTACAATATTTTGTTTGTGCATATACATATTTGTCCGCGCTTTTTTTACTACATATTAATTTGCCCATACATATTTCTGACCATATCATTTTAATGCTAGATTCCTTTTGCCGTAAAACAACTTTTTTGGCAATTTAAAGAATTATTAAACATTTTTACTGAAGCCAAAAAAAATACAAACAAACAATTAATAAAAGCATATAAACAATATGAAATTTGTGTGTTAACAATTAAAACAATGCTGCAACAAAGACTAAAACTGTGTTACAGTATTGTTTTAAAGAAAACCCATAGTCGTTTCAACGGTAGTATGGAGCGGGATTACTGGGCACTTGTGGTAGATCCCGCATAGCAAAAGCTGATTCTTCGAACGGATCAATTTTGCTGGCGCCACTCATACTGTATTGGTATGACGAGACATCTAATGGCTAAACGCAAAAAAAAAACAGAAAATACATTAAATTTTAAAGCTGATTTTGTCCTATTGTATGCTGAACAATTTTTTTATATTTGACAGTAAAAGTAACTCAAAAAAATATTTTGTTGTTTTAAATAGCCTTAACTAAAGTGTAAAGTTTGTTGCATTTTATGCTGATTTTGTTCTATGAATTTGTGACATACTGTATTTACAGTAAAATGGTTTTTCATAACTTTTGAAATGTTTAATTTCTCAACAATTTCCCTAGTTTCTTCCGCTCAAAAAATTGAGAAACAACCTGTTATAGCTGGTTTCTTAATTTCCACTTGTAAAATGAGTTTATATTATGTATATTCATGAAATAGTAGTCGTAAATACTGTAAATAGAAAAACAACTAAACAAGGTATTAGTAATTTACCCTTTGTTTAAAGTCAAAATTCTGCGGTGGATATGCCAACAAATTTGAGCTGCCAAAACTGCTTCCTTCAATATTATTATTGCTGTTGTAGGCATTGCGTTGTTGAAATGTGTATGGCTCTTCGTCAAACATTCTCTGCTGATTTTGTTGTTGGTAGTAGTTTTTGCTTTTGATTGTTTTTGAATTCAAATAAATTAGATGCGCTATTCCTAGCGCTAATCCTACGATAAGTAAAGCTGTGGCGCCCATTTCAATGAAAAATGAGTAACCACGATGTTTCTAAAATAACAAATTACCTAGTTTCATAACTTTTCAAAATGGTAAAAGGCAAACACAATCTACAGTATACTAAAAAAATATACTGTAACAATATGCAGTCTGCCGCAAAACCAAATAACATATTTTGTAACAAAAATTAAATATAAAGTATTTATACAGATATTTTGTATACAGTAAACTACAAAATTAAACATAATTATTTTACAAAAAAATGAAAGCAAAAATTTGGGTACCTCGTAAATACCGCTAACGCTGACATGGTAAAACCGATACTCCACCATTTGGGAAAATATCGCAAATGCTAATATGGCTCCAATGTGTAAAATAGCTAAAAAATAGCAATATAAATATTAATAAACATACAACTTGGTCAACGCTTACTTGCAATCGTCATTCCGACAACAAATAATATGCCACTTAAGCGCCGTGTTGAGAGACCAAAAGACAATGCTAGTGAAACAAATGCCAAAAACACAAAAAATTGTCCTAAGAGGAACACGCCCAATAAATTTCTTTGCCAAGCTAAAAAAATATAATAACGTAATACAATCTAGTCATTTAGAGTTTGTTGCAATGTGGCAAATTCCCAATCAAAAATAATCAACGATTGCAATTTAAATTATGTTTATAAGGCAAAACGCCAAAACATTCATAAACTTAATTTTTTGACTGATTAATGATCGATTGATATTGCATTTAAATTGTCAATGTTCGGTTTTATGCTTATTAGTTCTCTTCCGATAAAAATTTTACGAAACTCAATTTTAAAATAACAAGAGAAAGAAGCTAAATAAATACTGTAAAAAATAGCCAAAGTTTTTTAACCATTCTATTCTAATCACAAATAAATTTTAAAATTTAAAAAGCAAAAATAACTTACAAAAAAATGGCGGCGTCCTTAAGTTTATTAATTCAGCGCTTGTGTAAAACTGAAAATCAGACTCGGAAAAAGTGTAAGTACATGTGTACATGCCAGAAGGCCTACATAAACAAAATTATAATTATTCAATGAAGCAAGTTAAAGTAAGAAAAACCTGGTTTGGCAGCTCAGCCAAAGCCCGCTTTGTATCCATTGTTGAATTTCGCGAGCATAAACAATTTGCCTAAAGTAAAACTGATTTCATTAAAACAATTAGTCCAGCAACACATTACACCTCACAGGTAAACTGTCAGTCTGTAAAAATAGTAAAAAACCATAATAGTAATAGTGCTTTATTGCACGGTTTGCCTTTTAATTATACCGTAACATAAAAAACTATTTTTCAAAGAAATTGAAATATCAAGCAGAATGCCAATTTTATAATGCCAAAATTTAAATTTTTTAGATTATTTCTTAGATATTTTCTCGTTCTTCTTTTCGCATTTGTAGATACAGTCGAATCTCTCTATAAGATACACCTAGGGGGAAGTATCCTATAGAGCATGTATCTTATAAGCGAGTTTAAATTTTGCCAAACTCCAAAAAAAATTTTCAATATTGCAAAAGTTTTGCAAAAAAATTAAGGATGTATCTTATAGCCGGGGTAAATTTTTAAAAAGTATCTTATAGAAGGTTTGACTGTATTTCCGTCTTGTGTAAATATAATGTCAACTCTTCAGCTTTCACTTGATTTACCTTTCAAATTACCACATTTTCACGTTTTTGTGGCCATGGATCATGACCAACAAGTTATTGATACATCAACAAACCATTGCCTTTTCTACATGATGTAATAAGGGTTCGAGTTGCAAATGGTTTGTTTATTTTATAACGGCTATGCCGCCATTATCTCTGCAATTTAAAAACCTCTATAAAATCATTTAAAATGATTTTTTTACCATCAAATCCATCTTATACTGCTTATTTCGAAGAATTTTAATATTATAAGACAATTGCAAAAATAACTACTCTTACCAGGCTGGAGTGGCAAGCGCCACAAACGTTGCAAGGAATCCTACTACAGCGCACGTGACAGCTGCAATTTGAAGGGCTGACAGCGGTATTAACATTTTAGTCGCAAAATAAAAAGTTAGCTTAATTACATCTGAGCAATCAAAAATTACTTCTACTAATCGATTTAAAAAATTGACTTTGTAAAAGCTGAAAATTGCATACTTAAAAAATAATAACAAAATAAAATTTGAGGTAAAACAATTAATAAAAAACAGAAATCAAAATAAAAAAAAATATTGTTCTTAAAACAATGTGACGCGCATAAAGAGGCGAAATAAGAATAAAAAAAATTTTAAACAGAAAAAGAGGGTGGCCGCAAGAAAAATTTATGTGTCATAGAAAGTAACACAAAAGGAAAAAAACATTACTTGCTTTAAAGTTGAAATTTAAAATGTGAAAAAAAAAATTTTGGGAAGGAAGAACAACACGTCAAGGTAGGTTGGTGTTTGTTGTTAGGTCGTTATAAAAGGAGGGGAAGAATAGCTGAGGAAAGGATAGGGAAAAAAACGCAATGTGCATTTGAAGAATATAGGAGAGGAAGGAAATAGAGAATGGATGAAGAAGGGAAAGAAAGGAAGAAAACATGGTAAATGAAAAAGAGAAAAAATAAAACATTTAAAATTTGCTTTTTTGCAAATAAAAAGTAATCGGAAATCAAGTGTGAAAGTTCGCTGAAAACAAGTTTTTCATTTTATTGAACTGTGAAACAGAAACAGTTCTAGGCCTATTTTTCATTTGTTTTCTCATTATTAAAAATGTTTTGTAAACTTACGGGTATTTAAATGAAAATTAACACGGTACTCTTTCAAATTTTTGTACTTCAACATCATAACCTAAGAACAAGGAAACGACAGTCGGTAATCCTATTCGGGTAATGATGCTACCTATTTACCGTTCCGCCGTTTTATGCGTTCATCTGCCAGACCTACCCAAAGATGCAAAAGGTTAGAAGTAAGCACGGATTTTAAAAAAAAGCACGGAAAAATTAGAACAACAATGTTAGCCCACAGCCTTTGCCGAAGGTTTCAGATGATATTGCATTGAAGAGCCAAATTATCATTTAGTTTTTTTATTTCGGCGCTTAGCACAAATTAAAAATTTATTTTCAATATCTACTTTAAAATAGACAGTAAAGTTGACAACATTTTGTCTATGCGTTATTGTAAATAAAATAATTGTATTTAAAGTTTTTTGCTACTGTATTTTAAAGAAACACAGGTTGTTAAAATCCCAAATAATTTACGAATAAGGAAATCTTACAAAAGAATATAACACATTTGTGCAGTATTATATAAGTCTTAAAATAGAACAACTACTGATAAAATAAAAAAATTAAAAAAAACCAGTGAAATCACATGCTACTGTACAGTACTGTGGAAGTATATAAGACGACTAGGATCTTGAGTCAAAATTAAGATGGGTATTAAAAAAGTTGGATTGGTTTATTTTTGTGTACAGTAATTATATGCAGTTAAATTATCTAAAAAAATAAATAAACAGTTTTTTTGCAGTGAACTTTATAAATGCGCAAAAAGTAGGCTTTTGTTCTCAATACTGTAGATAAACAATTAAAACTGATGTTGTCGGTCAGACAGGTAAATTCTTTTTTTTTTTCTTGACTTTTTTTTTTATTAACTTTTTTGCACTTTATAAAATCTTCCTCCCTTCAAAACACAAATGTCTACACACATTGATGTACATATGCAAAATATATAAGAAAATTCCTTAATTGATCCGTAAACAAATTTGAATAGAAAAATAAAAATAAAAAGATTGCAGTGCAAAATTTACCTTTTAAAACTTTTTATTATTATCGATCCGAAGATGACCAACAACAAATATAAAAACGGAACAACAGGGATGAGACTTATGTGCAGAAGTGGAAATGAAGGAAAGATGATGCAAAAAAGAAAATTTATGTGTAAAAATAGTATTAACCTTGACGCTCGTCAAATAAAAAAATTTTTTTTAGTGGAAATAAAATTTTGTAATAAAAAAATTTTTTTTGCAAAATAAGTTAAACCGTTGGAAATTTACAAGACCTTTAGCCAGCTGCCGTAAAATTTTACAACACCATCGACCGGAAGACTTAATTGACGATGTACTTAATTTTGAATTCGGGTTTGGATCAGAAATTCAGAAATGAGAAACTTTATAAACGCTAAACCTTCACCGAGGATTCAACTAATGAAAAGAATCGATAGCCCAATATTTCGGCCTTAGCCTTCAGTGGAACGATGATAACCAAAAGCAATTAGCCCCATACAATGCAATGGAAAGCTTGACAAATCAAAAAAATAAACGCCAAAATATGATAAATAATTTTATTAATCCGTTCAAAATGATAATATAAAATACAAAAATTAAGTTAAGCCTAAAAAAATTTATACCAGAATTATGCACAGCTAACACATTTAAAGGTTTTTTTTTAAATAATAAAACACAATTGTTGGTCACTTTTAACCGAAATAACCGCCGTAGTGTCTGGGGTTTGGCCGGAACTTCAATGGCTTCTTCAACCACTTCCGGCTCGGCTTCCACAATTTCAGTCTTAATAATAATGGTTGGCGGCGGTGGAGGCGGTAGCATGGGTCGATTGTAAGCGGATACCCAATCTCGTTCATATTGCTGCGGCGTCTTCCGGTATGTAGACTGGTGGTTTGTTGTCCTTACTGTAGGAATAACCACTGGTACCGTTTCTTTCTAAATTCAAAAATGTTTATCATATTTTGGCGTTTATTTTTTTGATGTGACGATTTCAAAGCATCTACTGCCCACAATTACAGTGCAGAATCAAGACACACAAAATCTAAGACAACGAGAATTGTACACAATTGGTCTTATCGATACAGTAATAGTCTTTCAAAAAACGCACGTTAAACATTTTATGTTCCAATCTCTTGGAAAAAATTTGCTTGAAAAATAATTATGTACATACAATTTAACTTCTTTATAAGATGCGACTTATGAGGGATCATTTTATCTAGAAAGAAATCAGTCATCGATATATGGCTTGGTAACGCTTTCATTTTGCTTGACTTACATTAGCAAAATTTTGTCAAACCACAAATCCAACTGTTAATATGTATATTAATATAAAAATGTTAAACAACAGGAAGTAGTCTTGCTTTATAATATTTACATTGCTCCAGCTGCTAATAAAGCTTCTAAACGCGAGTGCTAGTTAAGGATTAAGATTTGTAAATAATAACGAACTCAACTGGCTGAGAAATAACTACGGTCTCATCAATAAGCGGTCCGCGTGGAGGGTCCACTGTCTCGCCGGGTAGAGGAGGGCCGACGAAACTTTCTTATATTTCTGTGCTCGATTCTTTCACTTCATCCGCTTCTTCCTCTTTGTTTGGCATAAGTGGAGGTAGGCTAGGCGAGCGAACAATCGGAAATAAACGAGCCCGGA